>JARQWZ010004070.1:42500-122500 GCA_033150135.1 Gobio occitaniae | reverse complement strand
AATTTAAATTAAATAATTACATTGTATTTGGAACATTGTAAAATATTTTGAAACTTATTTGAAACATGTTATATTCACATATACATTTACGTTAGTGTTTCAAATATGTTTACAATGTTTCAAATACATTGTAAAATTGTATTTTAAACAATAAAAATGTAAGCATCGTAAACGTTGTATTTGAAATATGTTACAATGTTTACAATGTATCAAATACGATGTTTACAATTGCTGCAGTGTTTCAAATATGTTTACAGTGTTACAATGTTGACAATGTTTCAAATATATGAACAATTGTAGCATTGTAAACATTGTATTTGAAACAATTTAACATTGTAAATATATTTGAAACATAACATTTGTTTGAAACGATGTAACACTGTATTTGAAATATTACAATTATACAGGGTTTCAAATACAATGTTACATCGTTTCAAATAAATATTTTGTTTCAAATATATTTACGATGTTAAATTGTTTCAAATACAATGTTTACAAAGTTTCAAATACATTGTAAAAAACATACACTGTATTTGAAACATTGTAAACGTGTCTGTAAACGTATTTGACATATTGTAAACAATGTAACATGTTTGAAATAAGTTTCAATGTTACAGTGTTTCAAATATGTTTATGATGTTTACTATGTTTCAAATACAGTGTGATTTTTTACAATGTATTTGAAACATTGTAATATTGAATTTGAAACATTGTAACATTGTGTTTGAAACATTGTGAACCAAGGTTTCAAATACGTTACAATTTTGCAATGTATTTGAAACATCGCAAACATTGTATTTGAAACATTGTAACATATTGTAAACAGGAACAAATTTAACAAAATTGTATGTAAAATATTACATTGTATTTGAAACTTATTTGAAACATGTTACAATGTTTACAATATTTCAAATACATTTACAATGTTAGTGTCTCAAATATATTTACAATGTTACGATAATATAAAATTGTAACGTTGTATTCTAAACAGTAAAAATTGAAGCATTGCAAACATTGTATTTGAAATATGTTACAATGTTTACAATGTTACCGTTTCAAATGTTTACAATGTTACAATGTTTCAAATACGATGTTTACATTGTTGCAGTGCGTCAAATATGTTTACAGTGTTACAATGATTCAAATACAATGTTACAATGTTGACAAAGTTATATAAAAAATATATAAACAATTGTAAACATTGTATTTAAAACACTGTGTATTGTGAAGAGAGCTTAACAAATAAACTTGACTTGTGTTTTCTCAGGGTAAAGGTGACATGGTGACTTATTGGCTGGAAGGGAAAAATTCTTCAGCTCCCAGTAAAGATGCCAAGAAACCCCTGACACTGCAGGAGGTGGGAGAGACGCGCCGAGCGTCCCAGAGCTACAGAAAGAGGATCTACTCCAGTATCCCCAGGAGTCCTCAGCAGCTCCGACAGCACTGAACTCCTGTGCGACACACCCCGCGCATGAACACACTTCTGTACTTTAGAAAAGCTTCTGAATAGAAGCATAAAGGGTTCTGTCAGATGCTTATATGGGTTCCCATCATGGCAACTCATTTTAATTACAGTTTGCGAATTAAGCAGCTCATAAACCTAACACAATTCTCCTTGTGTAGAACAGTTTTAGCATAAAGAGTTCTTTAAGATTGACTCAAGAACCCTAGAGTTCTAAATAGAACCTTCTAGTAAAATAAAGTATATAGTAAAATATTGTCGTTTAGCTGATGTTTATCATTGGTTAGAAAAACCTGCAAAAAACGCTTTTCTTACTTAGTATTTTTGTCTTGTTTTCAGTCCAAATATCTAAAAAATCTTACATTAAGAAGCATTTCGTTTGAAGTTTTTGCTTAAAATAAGCAAAAATAATCTGCCAATGGGGTAAGTAAATTCATCTTAATTCAAACAGAAAACAAGATAATTTTGCTTACCCCCATTGGCAGATTATTTTGCTTATTTTAAGCAAAAACTCCTTTAATTTTGAGTTATTTTCCCCCCAAAAAAAAAGACAAAAACTTTTGCTTGTCTAGTAAATGCTTCTTAATATAAGATTTTTTTGATATTTGGACTGAAAACAAGACAAAAATACTAAGTAAGAAAAGCATTTTTTTGCCGTGTGACTTTAATAACTGTAATCGTTTCTTCTGTATGTTCTCTTTATCAGTCAGTGTTTGTAGCATCAGAGCAAACAGCGAGAGATACAATAATATTAATAGTGCTGGTTACATATATTTATTAATAAAAAAAACACACAAATGCATATAACGATGGTGATTTTTTTCATATAATTTTATATTGTGAAACTCAGTTTGAGGTCAGTAAGATTTTTTAAAAGAAGTTAATACTTTTATTCAGAATATAGGACACTTTTTTTATTTTTTTACCTTTATTTATATAGTGCTTTTTTACAATACAGATTGTTTCAAAGCAGCTTCACAGTATTAACACGGTCTCTGCTGACATTTAATTTGAAAGATCGGAGTCATCGCGCCGGAGACGGGTTCATTGAGGATGCCGTGTCGATGAGGCCAATTATTAAATAGGGATATTCGAACAATCGGAGTCATCACGCCGGAGACGGGTTTATTGAGGATGCCGTGTCGATGAGGCAATTTTCAGGGGGAGTCTAATTGAGACGGTCTCTGCAGGACACTTCAGGGGTCATGCATTGGTCATGTCTGGCCGCAGGTCCACCATCTGATCTGGATCTGGCCCGGATCCGGCTGACTGCAGTAAACCTCGGGATAAAACAGAGAGACGTAGAGTAGACGCCATTCTTCTGATGATGTCACGAGTACATCAGGTGTTTTGGGAAGTGTTCCCGGTTCCGACTGACCTAGTTAATGCAGCCTAACAATCATTTAATTGAAAAAGTGTTTTATGTGTATGCCACAGTAAAGAGATGTGTTTTTAGTCTAGATTTAAACTGACAGAGTATGTCTGCTTCCCGAACAATGTTACGAAGACTGTTCGGAGTTTCGGAGCTAAATAGGAAAAGGATCGACCGCCTGCAGTTGATTTGGATATTCTCGGTATGATCAACTGGCCAGAGTTTAGAGAGCGCAGTAGACGTGATGGAGTATAATATGTTAAGAGCTCGCTCAAGTGCTGGAGATAAACCATTTAGTGCTTTAATAAGCAAGATTTTAAAATGTATGCAATGTTTAATAGGCAGCCAGTGCAGTGTTGACAGAACTGGGTTAATATGGTCACACTTCCTGGTTCTAGTAAGAACTCGAGGCTGCTGCGTTTTGGACCAGCTGGAGTTTATTTATTAAGCGAGCAGGGCAAACCACCCAGTAGAGCATTACAATAATCTAGCCTTGAGGTCATGAACGCATGAACTAGTATTAAGTTGCAGGAAAATACTGGTCATCCAATGTTTTACATCAGCTATGCATTACGTTAATCTTGTGGTAAGTTTCTTCAGGGCGTGAAGAAATATAGAGCTGAGTATCGTCAGCATAACAATGAAAACTAACGCCATGCTTCCTAATGATATCTCCCAGTGGTAGCATGTACAGGGTGAGAGCCAGCGGTCCTAGCACTGAGCCCTGAGGTACTCCATACTGAACTTGCGATCAGTGTAACATCTCTTCATTTACTGCTACAAACTGATAACGATCAGATAGGTATGATTTAAACCATGACAATGCAATTTCACTGGTATTGATGGTTTCCACGAAAAATATGAAGTTTTCAACAGCAGCAGATCATCATATTATAATAATTTCTGAAGGTTCGTGTGACACTGAAGACTAGAGTAATGTTGATAAATTCAGCTTTGATCACAGGAATAAATTATAGTTTACAATATACTCACATATAATAATATTACATACATTGGAATAATATTTCACTATTTTTACAGTATTTCTGATCAAATATATGCAGTCTTGGTGAGCAAAAGAGACTTTACAAAACATAAAAAAATCTTACTGACCCCAAACATTTGAACGGTATTAAAAACAGCCAGTGTATTACACCTTAATGTTTTCGAACATGCATTCATGCCATTGACATAGCAAATACACACTTATTAGACATTTTATATTTACACACAATATGCAAACACAACAAATGAATGTATGGTGAAGAGAAGGTTAAACAGTATCTCAGTAACACAGAGAGAGAGAGAGAGAGAGAGAGAGAGAGAGAGAGAGAGAGAGAGAGAGAGAGAGAGAGAGAGAGAGAGAGAGAGAGAGAGAGAGAGAGAGAGAGAGAGAATATGGACTCAGGTGTTGATCTGAATGAGAAGCTCTTCAGCAGATGTGTTTAATTATTACAGATAGATAGATAGATAGATAGATAGATAGATAGATAGATAGATAGATAGATAGATAGATAGATAGATAGATAGATAGATAGATAGATAGATAGATAGATAGATAGATAGATAGATAGAGGGATGGATGGATAGAGGGACAGAAGGGACGCGAAGTGATCGGAACATCCGAATCCAATGATTTGGAGGGGCGTCCCAATACTTTTGGCAATATAGTGTAACTTTCCATATTGTGTGTGAATCCGTTGTATGGCATCTTACACACACAGACCTCAGTCCTACAGTTTTCCGCTGCAGACGTGACACACACACACACACACACACTAATTATAAATGTGAAAGAGACGCGGGCCAAGAGCTTCTCTGTGCTGAGGATTAATCAGGCCGTCTGAAGGGTCTTGCTAATGAAATGCGTGAGCACCGCACGAGCACAAAAGAGCCATTCACTCAATCATTTCATTAACATCACAGAGAGAACACGAGAAACAGACATGAAAGCAAACCTGCATCACTAACTACACGAGATCTGGCTGGACCTCAAACACATGCATCTCTGGATCTTTAGAAAACCATCTACTGGAGCTTTAAAGAAACGAGACCTTTAATGAACCAGCATCTCTAAAAAATAATAATAATAAATAAAAATAGATTTTGCTACTACAAAAAACAAACAAACAAACAAACAAACAGCTGAACGACCAAATATGTGAAATTGTATAAAAAAAACAAAACAATTTGAAATATAAAACATACATATCTTTTTTCAGCCAGTTGACATTTCATTTTCATTTAATCTAACTTTATGTACTAAAATTAAAATAACTAAAACTGAAGCAGATTCTCCTCAGACGTCAAATAACCGTTAAGATGTAAATGCCTGAAAGACAATTTGAAATAAACATTAAATACCCACATGAAAAAATACTATAGTATTTTATAGTATATTATAGTAAACTTACAGTAAAATTACTCTAGTATAGTGTTTTTGAACCATACTATAGTAAAGATACTACAGTAAATTGTGGTATATTATAGTATTTACTACACTTTGTTAATTTACTGTAGTATATTTAGTACGGTTCAAAAACACTATAGTATTTAGAGTAATTTTACTATAATACTATAGTATTTTTTCATGTGGGTATATATAAAAAACTTAGCCTACATTTTTTTTTCTTGACAAAGTTAACATTTCATTTTCATTTAATCTAACTTTATGTACTAAAACTGAAGCAGATTCCCCTCAGACGGACCGTTAACGTCAAACAGCCGTTTAAATTCAAATGCCAGATTCGCGCTTCTGGACCATGACGTGTACACTCGTACGCGTATGTTTTAAGAGAAAATGACAACACAATACAATAACTAAGATTTTACAACGAAAAAAGATAAAAAAAAAAAAAAAACATGTTAATAAAAGCTACAGTATTATCCCCATGATAACACTGGGACCGATGAAAAAGCTTTATATTTAAGACACAACCACACACTATTAATTAATGGCGATATTTTGATCAGAGGATTTATTTGCATTACCTTTCTAAGACTTTAGAAGGGTCCGTTCTGTCTTGTGTTTATTGTCTTTTGCATGAACACACAGAACCAATAAATAACAGACATACTCGAATATTCCACGTTCTTTCCTCAGATTGCCACACGAGCCCAGTGTAGTGTGCATGTCTAGTGCACTACACCACCTAGTGGCCTGTTAGGGTAGCAGAAATACAGGGTCAGATCTAAAGAAAAAACATTTCATAAAAATAACCTTTTTGTTTGAGAAACATATCCAAATGTAAGTGTTTCAGGGAGTTTTCGCCGGAATTATTTTAAATAATAAAAATAAAAAAACGTTTTGTTTGAAAAACATATTTCAACACACACACATATATATATATATATATATATATATATATAGTGTTGGGGAAAGTTACTTTGAAAAGTAATGCATTACAATATTGCGTTACTCCCTTAAAAAGTAACTAATTGAGTTACTTAGTTACTTTTTAAGAAAAGTAATGCGTTGCGTTACTTTTTCTCACCTGGGCTGGGCTTGCTTTTTTGTTTTGTTTTTTAATAGCAAAAAAAGTCCCTTTTTGTGCAAATGTAAAGACCTCTTCATACCAAAATTGAAATAATAGGCCTCAGGCTGAGTTAAAAATGTGCTGCCATTCTGGATAATGGAAGAATAGGACGCAGGAGAAAAACGTTTTACCAATAAAAACAAAAAATCTAGTAATTTTTGCTCATGGCTTAACTGAATCAAAGGTCAGCAGCACGACATTGGTCAATAAAGGTAGATTAAATGCATACAAATATTTGTTTTATTTAACATTTATATATTTGAGGTTTGAGTACTCTGATTTTGCATTTGACTGATTTTATTCATTTTGAGGAGTACAGAATCTTTATTGTGCAAGTGAGATGAGTAAATGCTCACATTTAGTCTAGAACTACAATAACCATCATGTTCACACACACACACCTCTCCACTTATTTTTCTCAACATGGGGGCAGGAGAGCTGTCAGTCAAATTAATGTGAAAAAGTAACTCAGATATTTTGTTGTAAATTTTAAAAGTAATGCATTACTTTACTAGTTACTTGAAAAAGTAATATTATTATGTAACTCAAGTTACTTGTAATGCGTTACCCCCAACACTGTATATATATATAAATAAATATGTACATCCATCCCTTTTTCCCATCAAATTTTTTTTCTTTAATTCTGAGCAAAAATACAGTATCAGGTCTAAAGAAAATTAATGAATGAATAAAATAATATTTCAAAATTGAAGTCCCGTGGAAAATGTTTTTATTAATATCTGACCAAAACATAAAGTGTCAGATCTAAAGAAAAATAATCACTACACTAAAAAAAATAATGAAAAGCCGGTTTGAAATACATTTATTACACACACAAAAAATGTATTTACATCATTGTATTAAACAAATAAATAAATAAATAAATGACACATTATATACAATAAATTCTAAACCCATTTCTGGTGTTGATTCAGTCTGGATCTCCATAAGGGGTTTGGGGGAGGTTTTTCCTCTGATATGGGCTTTAGATGAGTCTGTACTGACTGAAGTCCATCAGACGGCCTGTCAATCATCGGTCATGTCTGCTGTTGATTGATCTGTCCTCTCTTCTCCAGCTCCCACTGAGCGGCGATTCGTGTGCCGTAGATGACGAAGCCCCAGGACAGCAGAACCACGGCCAGAAGAACCTTTATTTGAAATAAACGTTAACTGACATCAAATAATATTATATATAAAAAAAATTCAGCCAGTTGACAAAGTAACATCTCATTTTCATTTGACCCTACTTTATGTGCTAAAATAACAAACTGAAGCAGATTCTCCTCAGACGAACTGTCAAAATAACCGTTAAAGTTTGAATGCCTGAGATTCGCGCTTCAGGACCATGACGTCTACACGGTGATTTTGAGAAAACGACAAAACACAATAAAATAACTAAGATTTTAAAACGAAAAAGATTTAAAAAAAAAAACATGTTAATAAAAAAACACAAATCTCAATTATACTAAAACACTGGAACCGATTAAAGAGTTTTATATTTGCTAGTATTAAATAAGTATAATATTGTATTTCTAGTCTTGATATTTTTATCTAAAACCATTATCGTTTAAGTCTTAAAATAGTACATCAAATAACACTGCAACTTATTTGTCATGGTAGTAAAGTAACTACGATAACTACTTTATTCTTAATTTACTATATTTATCCTCAATAATTTATTAATACCAAATAATGTCATGAGCAGCTGTATTTTCTGATACTCACGATCGAGAATATTCTGTCCAAACAGCGTCGACTGGCGAGCATTGTTTTATGTCTGTTTATTTTAATCTTGCATTTAAACTACAAACTCAAAGGCAAGCACTCGTTAGCGCAGTTAGCATCGAATCACGACCGGAAGCACACATCCAACCGGAAGAACCTTTCACTCCACTGCCGGTTCACCCGGGACATTCTTTCTTCTCTTGTAGTTTTCATAAGGTCCTTCTACAAATGCAGCAAAACACTATACAATGAGAATTATATTCAAACTGCAGGGGAAAAAACTCATAAAACTTATTCAACTCATAAATGTGACTTAGTATGTCATAATTTCGACTTTTCATCTCATAAATGTGACTTAGTATATCATAATTTCAACCTTTTCAGGTATAATTATGATTTTCATATCATAACTATAACTTAGTATGTCATAATTTCGACTTTTTAGGACTTAGTATGTCATAATTTCAACCTTTTTAGGTATAATTATGATTTTCATTTCATAACTATGTTTTAGTATGTCATAATTTCAACCTTTTTAGGTATAATTGATTTTTATATCATAATTTTAATTTAGTATATCATAATTTCGACTTTTCATCTCATAAATGTGACTTAGTATGTCATAATTTCAACCTTTTTAGGTATAATTATGATTTCCATATCATAATTATGACTTGGTATGTCATCATTTTAACCTTTTTAGGTATAATTATGATTTTCATATCATAATTATGACCTATATGTTATAATTTCGACTTTTCATCTCATAAATGTGACTTAGTATATCATAATTTTTACTTTTTAGGTATAATTATGATTTTCATATCATAATTATGACTTAGTATGTCATAATTTCAACCTTTTTAGGTATAATTAATTTTTATATCATAATTTTAACTAAGTATGTCATAATTTCAACCTTTTTAGGTATAATTATGATTTTCATATCATAATTAGGACTTAGTATGTCATAGTTTCGACTTTTCATCTCATAAATGTGACGTAGTATGTCATAATTTCGACGTTTAAGCCAAAATTGATTTACAAAAGCATGTTTTTTCCATAGACTGTAAAAAAAATTTTATTACGTGGCGAATTTCTGTATTTACTATTCAAGAACAATATATACGAGACTATTTATTTATTTTCTGTATATTTTAATTAATAAATATAGTTTATATTTGTTTGAAAGAGAGAGAGAGAGAGAGAGAGAGAGAGAGAGAGAGAGAGAGAGAGAGAGCGCGTGCGTGCGTGCGTGCGGTCGGTCACGTGCTGCGCGCCGACGGTGCAGTACCGCTCCAGTCCGCTGGTGGCGCGCGTGCCCGTGTCGTCTGCCGGATGAGGCGCTCTGCTGTGTGTTCTGTCTCTCCACAGCAGTGCGAAACTCCTTCACTTCCATCGGTTTTTAATGTACATTTCCTTTTATTTCGTGTTTTTATCGCAGCGGATATCACGCTGGTGTGATATAGATGCGTTTATGGCCGTTTATGGGATAATTTACAGTGTTTCTGAGGCTTTGTAATGAGGAGGTGATGATCAGGTAAGAGGCTGTTTCATAAAACTAGCCATTTGTTGTATTTTTGATCAGATTTCGTTCGTTTATCCGTATATTGTCGATAAAGGTGTTGTATAATCGCTGCTTTAGAGGCGAGAGAGATATCCAGTGATCCTCGATGAAAACCGACAGCAATGTAACTGGTTATTTTTTTAAATATGTCACATTTTTTATGTAATTTTGGACATAATCGTCGGTGTTTGCTGTCCCCAGGGACACACTTCGTTTACTCAGTTTGAACGATCTTAGTTTAAATGATTATTTTTAATGTATTTTATGTAAATTCGTTACACACTAAATGTCGCATTAACCAAGTATTATGACTCTAGTATGGCGTTAGATGGAGATACCGTAGTGTTATCGTGTATACCGTAGTACTGAATGATAACCATATTATACTAATGTATTTACATGGTATTTCAAAGTACTTTAAAAGTGCCATGTTATTCCCAAACCTGCTGCTGATAGGGTTATGTTACAAGTAATAATCGCAGAAAAATCCTTATCTTAGGTGTACATGTAGTTTGTAGGGATTTTGTCAGATACCGATAATTCTTTATATTTGATATAACCGATATATTGGCTGATAAATCTAAATCCATATTTTTATATAATTTTTGCGAGCCTGATTACAAAAACAAGTAATTTTTTTACTTTTTAAGTCATAATTTCGACTTTTTAAGGTATAATTATGATTTTCATGTCATAATTATGACCCATTATGTCATAATTTCGACTTTTCATCTCATAAATGTGACCTAGTATCTCATAATTTTAACTTTTCACCTCATAAATGTGACCTAGTATGTCATAATTTTAACTTTTCATCTCATAAATGTGACTTAGTATGTCATCATTTCGACTTTTCATCTTATAAATGTGACCTAGTATGTCGTAATTTGGACTTTTCATCTCATAAATGTGACTTAGTATATCATAATTTCGACCTTTCATCTCATAAATGTGACTTAGTATGTCATACTTTTCGACTTTTTAAAGTAGAATTGATTTTCAAATCATAATTATGACCTAGTATGTCATAATTTCAATTTTTCATCTCATCATTTTGACTTAGTGTGTCATAATTTCGACTTTTTAAGGTATAATTATGATTTTCATATCATAATTATGACTTAGTATGTCATAATTTGGACTTTTCATGTGACTTAGTGTGTCATAATTTGGACTTTTTAATGTCAATTATGATTATCATGTCATAATTATAACTTAGTATGTCATAATTTCGACTTTTCATCACATAAATGTGACTTAGTATATCATAATTTTGACTTTTTAAGGTAAAATTATGATTTTTATATCCTAATCATGTAATTATAACTTAGTATGTCCTAATAAAATATTTTGGTGTACATGTAGTTTGTAGGGATGCACTGATATGAACATTTTGGCCGATACGATAATTCTTTATATTTGATATAACCGATATATTGGCAGATAAATCGAAATCCGAAAAAACGAAATTTTTGCGAGCCTGATTACAAAAACAAACGACTCATCATTAAAATCCATGACCCAAACACACAATTATAATGTTATACATTTATGCATGATAGACTATGCACAAAACACAAAACGTTTTTTTTTGGTCTTTTTTTATTTTTTATCTTTATCAATATATTTGTCTCATTATATCCCAATGGTGACCGTTCAAAAATGGGGGAAAAGCACTTCTTGTGTTCTTTGGTCTCAAGTTTGCATGCCTGTAACTCCAGAAGTATTAAAGATATCTTAATATCCTTTTAGATTCTTTTATTGTTCTTTATAAACTGTTCTTTTAACATCTTGATTTTCAAGGCCTTATATAGTTCAGTCCCAGAGATATTGGGATCTCAAAGTAGCTCCATGTTCAAATTGGACACATTTTCAGTGACCGAAAAGCAATTGTGTTTCTCTTTGCACACAGCTGATACTTATTGCATTTAAAGGGAAATGTCTGAAGAATAAATAATGTTTCAACTAGAAATGTATATAAAAAAACATAACTCTCTGAGTACCAGAAATCCACAGAAAATGGCCAAGTTGAGGCACATTAACTAGCTCTCAAACATTTATAAGAATCTATATTTTTAGGGATATTTGGAAGAAAGATTTTGTTCGTTTTTAGTTAAAATACCATATTGACATCCCAATATCTCTGGGATTGAACCATATAGAGTCTTAAAGAACAAGAATCTAAAATGACGTTAAGATCTTTAACACTTTGAATTAAGGACGTAAACTTGGGGAAAATGTTTGTTTTTGGCACTCAGACAGGTCGTGTTCAGTTGTTTTGATAGTTGGAAACAAGATACATTTAGTTTCAGACTTCCTTCTTTTTGGCCGGTCAACCGGTGCATCCCTAGATAAAATGTAGTGCTGGGCATCGATAAAAAAAATTAACTAATTAATCACACTTTTTTTCTGTTATTAATTGCGATTAATCGCAAGTTTTTAATATTTATCCTTTTTTTAATATTTTGATATTGTAATAATTTCAGTTACTCTCCAAATTAATGTATAAACAATTTAAAGACAGCATATTTTAAATATGTGTTGTATTGTCATATTTTTATGAATGAAGGCCAGTATCACTGATGTCTCTATGAAACATTAATGACGTTACATTACAGTATAACTGAAAGACACCAATTTCAACATTTATTAGGCTTTAAAAAAACAACTTTTAATTTAAGTGAACATAAAACAATCTTTACATAAACCCAAAATAATAAATGTTATATTTACCCATGGCCTTCCCTGTTATACATATACAGCAATGTAATAGTTATCTTTCTTAACTGCATAAATAATAAATGAAATATAGATGAATCATCATTAAAGCTACATTTTTCTCTGTTCCTGTTGTTCTTTGATGAACATTAATGACATCATCATCAGTGCTCCTGTCACTTTAAGAACAGCCGCGGATCTCACGCGCTGTCCCGCGCATCTCATTTCCTCACAACTCTTTAAGTTCATTTAAGACGTTATTTAACTCATTTAAGATCCTAATATGAATACTCAAAATCCTCTGTGTTATTGTTTGTTCAAGAGCAAAAGAGAACTCGATGTGAGCAGGAAACTGACGCAAGTCTATCTATGCGTCGAGTGTGTGTGTGTGTGTGTGTGTGTGTGTGTCCCTTGATTAGCTGACATGAGACGCATCCACACTGACACACACACACACACACACACACACACAGACAGGACACTGACACACACACACACACCGGACATTGGCATACAGTGCGTTCTCTTGTGTCTTGTCGCGCTTGGAAGCATTTACATGAATAAGAGATGATGATCATGTAACGCTAAGCAAAAATGGATATAAAAACGGACGCTGCGTTATTTGCGTTAAATATTTTTAATGCGTTAAGCTGAACAAATTAATCGCCCGCGTTAACGCGTTAATTTGCCCAGCCCTAATAAAATGTAGTATGGGTAATTAAAGGGTTAGTTCAGCCAAAAATGAAAATTGTGTCATTAATTACTGACCCTCATGTCGTTGGACACCCGTCAGACCTCCGTTCATCTTCAGACACAAATGAAGATATTTTAGTTGAAATCTGATGCTCTGAAAGGCCTCCATTGGCTCAATGCACTTTACACTCTCAAGACCCTTATAAGACACTAAAGACGTCGATACAAAGTCCATCTCACTACAGCGGCTCTACAATAACTTTATGAATCGGCGACAATAGTTTCTGTGCGCAAAAAAACCCTAAATAACGGCTTATATAGTGATGACGATTTCAAAACACGGCCTCATGAAGCTTCGAAGCGTTATGAATCAGTGAGTCGATTCAGCGATTTGAATCGCCAAATTTCAGCAGTTTGGCGGTTTGACACGCGATCCGAATCATGAATCGACTCACTGATTCATAACGCTTCGAAGCTTCATGAGGCCGTGTTTTGAAATCGTCATCACTATGTAAGTCGTTATTTAGGGTTTTTTTGCGCACAAAAACTATTCTCGCCGATTCATAAAGTTATTGTAGAGCCGCTGTAGTGAGATGGACTTTGTATCGACGTCTTTAGTGTCTTTTAAGGGTCTTGAGAGTGTAAAGTGCATTGAGCCAATGGAGGCCTTTCAGAGCATCAGATTTACACTAAAATATCTTCATTTGTGTCTGAAGATGAACGGAGGTCTGACGGGTGTCCAACGACATGAGGGTAAGTAATTAATGACAGAATTTACATTTTTGGGTGAACTAACCCTTTAATGTCGAGCCCTGAATAATTGTTCCAAAATGTTAAAAAGTAGCAAAAACCGTCTGGTTCCGATTTTTGGCCGGTCAATTATGGGTAATTAACCAATGAGCTGTTGTTGTGTGACTTGTCGAGACTGTTTTCCAAGATGGTTCCTGTCTGTATACGCGTAATGTACTGTCTTTATAAAGTATCTTCTTAGTAAACTGTTTGTACACTTACAAAGTTCTCAATGCTGCGGTTTGCATGTAGGGACCCTCATTATGTGTTAGTGTGAGGCTATTTTGAGCCTTGTTAGTGGTATTAACTAGCGATTTAATTTGACTTATTCTATGCCCCATATACTAGCATTATAAGCTAATCTGTTTTTAGAGATAAAACTCTTTACATTCGATTTTCATGAGAGGGATCTACTCGGTAACCATGTGTTAATTACCCCTAGGTTCATTTTTCACCAGAGTTGTCCTTTAACCAATGAGCTGTTGTGTTGTGTGTGTTGTAGATGATGGCGCCCTCTAAGATGAAGTTGCGTGTGAGGAAGAAAGACACGGTTGGCAAGTCTTCTCAGCGTTTACTGGCCAACGCGTCGCCAGATGCCAAATGCCCCATCTGCCTCGACGGCTTCAATAACGTGGCGTCTCTGGACCGCTGCCTCCACCAGTTCTGCTTCCGCTGCATCCACGAGTGGTCCAAGAACAAAGCCGAGTGTCCGCTGTGCAAGCAGCCGTTCCACTCCATCTTCCACTCCGTCAAAGGGGAAAGCGACTTTAAGGAGTTTGTGCTGCCCCCGGTGGAGAACGGGGCGGTTTTGAATGCGCCGGAGCGCTTGCTCCGTCCCCGAGCTCGAAGAGGGAGAGAGAGACGGAGCCAACGAGTGCAAGACCCCGCCCCCTCCGCCTCACCTCCAATAGTGGACGACGTCATGTTCGAGGGTCTTTCGGCGTTAACGGAGAACCAAGACGTGGAGCAGATGGTGCTGCGGCTGACGGCGCGCAGGCGAGGGCGCGGTGAGGGGCGGAGCCTGCGGCGCTTGCGGGACCAGGATGTGGTGGCGTTCCGGCGCGCGCTTTACCGGACGGGTGTTCGCGTGCGCAGCTCCAGAGATGTCGGCAGGCAGAGGGACATCTCAGCGTCGTTCTTACGGCAGAACCCGGGATGTCTGCGGCGACTTCTGCCCTGGCTGCAGCGCGAGCTCACCGTGCTCTACGGATCGCACGGCTCGCTGGTGAACATCGTGCAGAACATCATCATCTCGCGCATCATGAACTACAACATGGAGGACTCGGCCATCCGGGACGAGCTCCGCCCCTTCCTGCTGGCACGCACTGACCACTTCCTGCACGAGCTGGTGAGCTTCGCCCGCTCCACCCTCAACATGGAGGCGTACGACCAGCAGGCCATTTACGACTGTCCCGCTCCCAGCTATGAGGAGGGAAGCAGCTCCGACCTCTCCGTTATCGCCATCTCTGAGGTGAGACACAAACATCACAGAACTCAGTAATAAAGTGACACAGAATTAACCCTCTGCTGCTCTTCGTTTAGGGGTTGCATTGGGCGTCTTCCCGGTCAAAAGTGACCTAAAATTGTAACTTCCTCCACTTCCAGTAAAACCAATGCAATTTATTTTTCTTCAATAATATTTTTTATTTTTACTTTTGCATTGTGAGATGCTTTGGTGGTATTTTTTAATATTTATGCAATGTTTATGGTCTATTTTTGCCATTTAAATTTTTTTTTTTAAATTTGTAATTTATTATTATTATTTTTTAATTATTGCAGTATTTCAGGTTCAAATAGAGACTAGAGTAGCGCCCTCTTTTGGAATTATTTAAGAAATCATGCAACCATGGGTGTAGGGCTGCAGCTATCGATTCTTTTTGTAATCGATTAATCTAGCACTTAATCAATCGATTAATCGGATACATTTTTTGTGTGTGTTTTTAAACAACCAAAACAAATAATGCATAACGAAAATGAAGAATAAAGTAATAAAGTGAAACAGAATTAACCCTCTGGTGCTCTTCGTTTAGGGCAGGGGTTTCCAAAGTCCGGTCCGCGGGCCAAATGCGGCCCGGGGATGAATTTCAAACGGCCCGCTGCGTGTCTATTAGGGATCGACCGATATGGATTTTTTAGTGCCGATACCGATTTTTTTTCATCAGCCTTAGCCGATGACCGATACGGGCTGCCGAATTTCTTGAGCCGATATTTGGAGCCGATACTGCTTTTGCTCCCTAAATTTACAACATAAAAATGACACAATGATCATAACAATTTAAAATTTACAATTTAAAAAAGGAACATTTATTGAACTAAAATCAAAACAATATTTAACAAATAGTAAAAACAGGTGAGGTAGAACAAGAAAAAAAAGAGTTAAATAAATTCTGAAAATAAATTAAGCATAAATAAAATATTTACACTATTGCACTAGGGATGAAACGATTACCGGTTTCACGATAAACCACGATAAAATTTAGTGACGGTTAGTAATATCGTATAAAATTTTATTGTCATTAAAACCGCGTGTGATTATCACGATTGTGAAAACTCGCGGTAAATCTTGTCCAGTCAGCGTCAGTCTGGCGCAGCGACACCGCTGTTTTCTGAATGAGAAGAAATGGCAGAAGGCAGTGTCAGCACTCGGGGGATTGTTCAGCCTCTAAAAGGACCAAATCTGAGGCGTGGTCATATTTTGGCTTTTACAAAAGTCCTGAGGGAAACTTAATCTAAGATGGTCACCTTCTGCAGAACATGCCAGAAGAAAGTCACTGTAATGGGGAAAACACTTCAAAACTACGAACGCAAGGCAAGTGGACTCCTACCAAAACTACGTCTGGCAAATTATAATGTGAAGCGAACAAACAAATTCAGTCAAGACTAAAGGTGACATTTAAGGGATAATAATCAGGGCTTGACATTAACAACCGCCATTTGCGGGTGTAACGTTATTTTGGCTGCACACTAGCCACTCTGGATGTTGAACTTATAATAGTCTTCTCAAAAGCCATCTGTTATAATCACGTTGCGCATTATAACCACTCACACGTGTTTCTATTGAGTTTATGAATGCAATGTCTCATAATCAGAGGCGTTCAGATTAGCCGGAGTTTTGTTCAGAGCGCGTGCCGCGCTCACTCGCTGAAATCTGCACTAAAAGCAGAGATAAACGTGCGATGTACACAAGAGATTCACTCAGCATACATAGGTTGACTGTTTTTGTTCTATTTCAGCAGTGAAAATGGTTTAAAAAAGCACAGCAGAACCACAGCGCATCTGATATGACTGGCATAACGCTGGCGAATTTAGGGACCGTCTCTAAAGTTACACACAACATTGAAACGTGTATAACGTTACCAAACTTCACTAGCATTTAAAGAGAATGACAGTCATAAAACTGACTGTAAAGTGTTCATCTAGGTGTACAGGTATGATGCACACATTTTGATATTTAATAAAATAAACTGTCAAATCATATGGAAATATGGATTTGCATTATTTCACTTGGATACTGTTTGGGCTCTAACACAAAATATGCTAGATTTAAATGCATCATAGCTGAACACGGATGAGAATATTTCTTGAGAATATATTTACAGAGATAATATTAGAGATTATATTTACGACAAATTATTATTATTTATGCGTTATGCGTTGCTATTGATGACGGCCATTAAGTAAAGAAATCCCACTGAATCTAGCTTAAAAAAGTGCGTAGAGCTGCTTTAGTTATTTGTTGTTTGTTGAATTTCAAATATAAAACTTGTTGAAATGTTTTAAGTGTGTGCATCTGTTCTTTTTGAACACTTTCATCTCGTTTGAGCAAAACCGTGATAATATTGATAACAGTGATAATTTGGGTCACTATAATCGTGATGTTAAATTTTCATACCGTTTCATCCCTATATTGCACACAGTATCAACAAGCAAGCAGCATAATAAAGTGCACACTGACTGTACTATACTTCATTTTAAAACTGTTTACAACCTAGTCATTTAATGGTTAGGTGCACTTAACTTAATCTCTTGTAGAGCAACACCAGCGGTGTTTCAGGAAAAAATCTCCCAATGCTCCACGTGAAACTTCAGTCTTTCCACCTTTTACCATCGTGTCAATTCTCATTTGATTTTGATTAATATGCGCGAGGGAGGGAGAGCAAGAGAGTTTGAAGACGGTGAGAGCTGCCCTGTGGACGCCTGTCTGTAAATAATGCAGGGGGAAAAATATCGGCGAATGCAGCAGCCAAATATTGGCCGATACTCGTAAAAATCACAAATATCGGCCCGATATATCGGTCTAACATTAGTGTCTATTAAAATATAATGTGGCCCGTCATGAATAATTTACAAATCGTGTAGTTTCACAATGTCAAGATGTACTAGACTTTAGGCCAGGGAAACAGCGCCAAAAGCGCAACGAAACAGCGCTACTTGTGCTCTGCGCAACTCGCGAGCTCTGACTCTGAGCAAATGTGTTTACCTGCTGAGTGTCTCGATCACATGACCACTAAACAGCCAATGAGAAGCGTTCGAGTTCGGCGCAGAGGTCTCCGGTACGAGCTGCGAATCTCTCTGTGATTTGATCTAATTTAAATCCAGTTAAACAGCACTGACTTAATACATAACACTAACCTGCAAATCAGCTGAGCCGATTCAGTTCAAATACTTTTCAAACAACAATTTGCCAACATTTATCATGGATTTACTGTGGTAACACTCACTGTAACCGTGGTAATTTGTCAGAAATGTAGGTTAATGTCTAATTTTATTTAATTTGTAATGTAGACATGTATTAAATGAGCAATAAAGGCCAAATTGCAGACTATTTTTGTTATAAACTTGCAGTTTTGTGCATTTGTATTTATATGTTTATAGACTAAATACCTTAAAGCCATTCTATATATATATATATATATATATATATATATATATATATATATATATATATATATATATTTACTAGGGATGCCACAATTCTCAATATAATATTGAACCGTTCGGTACGGCCTTCACGGTTCAATACGCGCCTGTGAATTGCGGTTTTTCGGTTTTGCATTTAATTAAGTATTAATTATTAATTAAGTATTTTTCTACAAATTCTATAATTTGCCTCCATCCCAATACTGAACAACGCGACATACATTCACATCACAGGTTAGTGGTAGAGTTATACTCACAGAACACTAGAGTTATTCACAATCACCAAAGTTCATTATTTGCATGCGTTTTAAAGCCTTGCCGGTTCATTCGCGTGCGCGGTTTTAACATGCGCTTTTCAGAGCGCGCGCACTAAACGCCTGTCAAACACGTGATTACTGGACTAAGTAGTCGTCTTACTGCGCTAATACTGTCAAATACACACAAGTTAACATAAACACAGTCGGTTATGTCTAAAGTGAAAGTAAAATCGGCGTGTGTGTGTATATTAGATGCGTGCAGGTCTTGAAAGCAAATTGACAGTGCCGCAGCCTATAGTGAACACGCGGCCCTTAAAGGGACAGTTCACCTCTAAAATTATGTCATTATTTACTCACTCTAATATTGTTCCAAATCTGTATTAATTTCTAATTTTTGAGTGAACTATCCATTTAATGTTAATACAACAACAAAAGACAAAGAGAAAATCACTCTCTGCTCTTGACTGAAAAAGTTTAATAGTAGCTTTAATAAGAATCAGTGTATATTTTATAGTGACGTCTATGTAGTGTTTTATTTTTACATTTATTCATTCAATTTCACACTTAAATGCTGCTGTACAGCTCTGAGCTTCCAGTGTAAATCTTTATATATATATATATAATTTTTTATTATTTTTTATTATACAATACACTAGGAATGTGTACAAGGTTTTTTTTTTAAGTAATAATGTTTTAAGTTTAAGTAAGGTTTTTCAATTATTTTATGTAAACTAAAGAATTAAAGAATGCAATTAAAAAATAGGATTTTTTCTCCTTAACCTCTTGCTGTTCCTGTCGCTTAAGAATAGAATAGCAAAAAACTGATGTGACAAGCCTTTAGAACCAAACCGAACCGAAAACCGTGGTTAAAAACCGAGGTATGTATTGAACCGTGGACTAACTGTATTGTTGCATCCCTAGTGTTTACTTTTTGCCTTGTGTGCACTGCAAAAAATGCTGTCATTTTGTATTTTTGTCTTGTTTCTGGTCTAAATATATCTAAAAATTCTTAATTCAAGGTGTATTTACGAGATAAGTTAAATGACATTAGATTTTTTTTCTTGTTTTCTGGAAAATAAAATGAAATTAAAGTGACTTTTTGTTTAAAACAAGCAAATATATCTGCCAATGGGGTAAGAAAAAATATGTTTCTGTTTGGAATCTTGTTTCTGTCCCAAACAGAAACAGGATTATTTTTCTAATCCATTGGCAGATAATTTTGTTTGTTTCAAGCAAAAACTCAATTCATTTAGACTTTTCCCCCCAGGAATCAAGGAATCAAGAAAAAAATGTAGTAAAAGCATCTTGATTTAAGAATTTTTAGATATTTGGACTGGAAAAAAGACAGAAATACCAAGAAAGAAAAGTATTTTTTACAGTGTGGTTTTACCTAAATAGAGCACTTATTAAAAATAGAGCACTTATTAAATTTAAATAAGAATTGAGTTCTAACTCAGTAATAATAAATATATATATAATGTCCACAACATCGAATCTGGCCCCCTTTAAAAAAAGTTTGGACACCCAAAAGTTTGCATTGGTTGTCTTCCCGGTGACCGGACACCTAAAAATTTAACTTCCTCCACTCCAGTAAAACCAATGCAATTTATTTTTCTTCTATAATATTTTTAATTTTGTATTTTGAGATGATTTGGTGGTATTTTTTAATATTTATGCAATAATTATTAGGGCTGGGTAAAAAAATATCGATTTCTCGATTTTAATCGATTCTCACTTTTGCAAAACAATATAGATTCTTAAATCCCAAGAATCGATTAGTCATCCTGTTTTCAGTTAATGAATGAAATAAACATTGTAGCGCCTCCCATCCAATAAATCGCAATAATCTTTGTGCTTTATTACTATTGATATGGACAACTTACTGAAATCCGTATCATGTCACATAGAATCGCTCAAGTGTTTCAACCACAGAAAGATGCAAGTAAAACGGCTTGTAAATGTCATGTAACTTCACATTTACCTCAGAAAAACCATATCCAGTGTCCATAAACTCATTAGTCAGCTAGAAAAATTAACTCTAGAGAGGAGCATTTTGCTAATTATATGCACCATTACATAGGATATTCATTGTCCATGTTCTTCAATATTTAATGCATGTATATATGTATGTATGTATGTATGTATGTATGAATAAATCTGGCAAGTTTTTATGCAGCCACCATTTAAATGTTTATATTTCAAAAATCTAATTGGAGTAGAATTATGATTATGTAATTGTAAAGTTATTATAACTTAATTATGTTTTTTATATATATAATAATATAGTGTCATTTAAGTATTTGTATACAAGTCTGTTCATTTGTACCTTCAATATTAGTAGGATAATGTAGTATCAACTGACTCCCATAGTTTATAACATTAGTTCAGAAATTAGTTTTCCTTGAGAAAATTTTCCATGTATTATACCTGATACATATCCAAAATAATCCATATTGAATTGAAAAGAATCGAATCGAAGCTTTTGAATCGAAATCGAATCGAATTGTGAAATTGGTGTCAATACCCGGCCCTAATAATTAGTCTATTTTTGCCATTAATATTATACAAAATAGTTTTTTTTTTATATATATATTTAAAAAAAAAAAATTTTTTAATTATTGCAGTATTTCAGGGTAAAATAGAGACTAGACCTTCAAAATAATTTTTTTGGAATTATTTAAGAAATCCTGCAACCATGTGTGTGACCACTAGAGGTCTCTATGGAGAGGCTTGAGAATTCACTAGTTCTGTTTTTTGATGGATTTGAATATATTAAAAAAATCTCAAAGACAATTTATTATAAAGTTTTAGATTTTTTTTTTTGTTAGAAATATAGATTTTTTTTTCTGTGAATTTGTGTTTTTGCAGATTTCCCATTCATTTCCTATGGTGGTCATTTTTGACCGAAGAGCACAAGTGGGAGTATTTTTTTATGACCAATTAGCATGCTCAAATCATGACCCCAATATTTTTGTGTTTACATACCTAATGCTAGAAAAGTCACCAAGTTTCATATCATTCTGATGAAGCTGTGATTTTTAACATTTCAAAAGAAAATGAGCGAAGAGCACCAGAGGGTTAAAGTGAAGGCTCATTGTGTTGTCTTTCTGTCCTGGGTAAAGCAAAGAAAACTACACCTTTCCTCACATTTAGAAAAACAAGGCAACATAATTGATAGAAAAACGGGAGTTCGGTTTGACCCTTGAATTTGTTTGTGTAAATATTTAAAAGAAAAGGTGTGTGATATAGTTGTTTGTGCTTCCGGTAAGATGCGCTGCTTGTTCGGTGTGTGACCGCCTTTAGGGTCAGTTTTTAATGGGAAGGATTCAAGTCTCTAGCCATGATGGTTTCTAGGAGTTTTATATGTTTAGTTCTCAGTGGTTCTCAAGCAGGTACACACAGAGGAAAAGGGTTTCAAAATTGTACCTTTAGGGCTACACCAGTTTGTCACTGGGGCAGTACCCTTACTACGACATGTCTGTACCTTTTTCTTTTTACCACAAAAAGGTTCATAGTAGTACCTTAAGGTATGTATTTGTACCTTTTTACTCCCAAGTAAAGAGTACAAAGATACCAAAGAGGTACTGCCCCAGTGACAAGCTGTTTTGACATTTTGACACCCCTTTTCTCCGTTTATACCCACATTTTTAAGGTTGTGGTCCAATGTCGACATTATTTTTTTCTACAGACATTCCTCTTTAAATACAGAGGGTGCCAGCTGTAAGCAAAGTGTCCCACATTGGGTAAAATTTTAACAATTTGCAGACATACAAACATGCTTTTTCCCATTTTTGAACTGTCACCATTGGCATATAATGCAACAAGAATGGCTAAAGTAAACCGATTTTACAAATAGACCTCTCTGTGTAAAATTAACACGAGGATGACCTCTTTCTAAAGTAATTTTTTCCTTTATTTGGCTCCAAATCTTAGCTGAAAATTGGCATTTTGACCCCCTCTGCATCGCCATAAGTTTGAAAAAAGGCGTCTAGCAAATTTTGTAAATGTTGAGTATATCTATGTCGATCTCTACAAAAGTAATTTGATCGCTTTGTGTAAGGAGCAGAACATAGTTTAACCCTCTATGGTACACAATATGATTTCAATGAGGAAAAATTATTTGTGTTGTTTTTCCTGCTTAAAATAGGACACTATAACAATAGCAATATAATTTATTTATTTATTTTTTTTTTTTTTAAGTTTGTTGCCTCAAGGCAACATTGTACCACAACGGACAAATTTAAACATTTGACATTTTCATGTAGAAAAAATAAATATATTTATTGAAAACATCGATTTCTTTAACCAGACACCTGAATAAACACATTTATCCAGTTTATAATGTATTACACATTTCATATTTAATAAAAAGTAACATTACAAAATCATGCAAAAATGCAAATACATTTCGAGAATTTTAACTCTTTTCCTTACAAATATACTATATTTGTACCCAACCCAGTGTGTCTGGTATGGCCTTATGCGATTCCATTATGGTACAATGTTGCCTTGAGGCAACACAGTTTTTTGTTATTTACTCTAAAACATTTGATGATATATAATGTAAAGTTCTTGACAATACTTCTTTACTTAGCAGTGAAGGCGACTCATATTTTTTGTGTGATTAACTGGTCGGAAATACACTTTTCATTGGAGAAAATATGGAGCCATGTGACCTGTGCACATGTGCTGAAACAGGACACAAAATGGACCCCTGTGGGTCATGTGACCAATTTTTTGCACTTTCATTGATTAGTATTTGAGTTCTTCTTCCCTAAAATAGGTTTGAACAATAAATTGGTGTTTCATTGTATTAAAAATAAACTAAAATAGACTATGTTGCCTGGAGGCAACACCGTACCATAGTGGGTTAAGTTGTTATTCTCTTGAAATCGACCCCTATGAGGTGCTTTGACACTATGTCCAAGCGGATAATGTCGGAGAACAGCAGGAGGGCATTATGGGGGTTTTACTTCTGTTTACGCAAGTGAATGAGGTTCAGTCTTAATTGTTGCGTTGTCTTTTCTCACAGGATGATGATGATGATAACAACAGCGAGGACAATGTGACAGAGAATCCCTCTGCTGTCCAGGAACACCTTGCATCCATTGCCACTGCAAGTGGAACGGAAAGTTTGCTGAGTCAGTCAGCGTGGGATGACGAGACGCCTGGTCCCTCCTATTCAACACTCTTTCCCTCTTCTAGCCAATCACAGGATGAGGGGGCGGAGCCAAGCTCAAGCACAGCCCCGCCTTTCAGCGGCCCTGACATGACTGCGGCGGGACGGGGTGACGATAACGAAGAGGAAGAGTGCCTGATTGTGGGATATGTAAAGCCGATGGCCGAACGGACCCCAGAGCTTGTTCAGCTCTCCTCTGATTCGTCTGAAGAGGAGCAGGAGGCAGCCGCTGTGGAGACGACGGCCATAGTAACGAAATCAGAAGTCGAGCTCCCTTCGCAGTCCCACATTAGTTCCTCCCCAGGCCCCGCTCCCTCATACAGTCCCAAGCGGACACACTCGGACAGGAGAGAAAGAGAAGCCGAATACTTGTCCTGCCAAGGTCACCCATCCAAAGATGGTTCACGGCAAAATCGAGCTCATGGGAGTCGCAAAGACCGCTTGAAACGGCGTTCGGGCAGCAAAGAGAAAGCCAAGAGCTTAGAGCAATCATGGCACGCCAAGACCCCGGATTGCTCACCAAGCCAAACCAGTCCGCCTCCGAGTTGGGCCGACCAGAGCCCTGTGGTGTCCATTTGGAGCTCTGGGTCACATGGAAGCGACTGTTCTCCCTCGAGAAACAACACAAGCCAAGAGCTGAAACTCTCACAATCTCCTTCCAACTCCAGGAGGAGGAGAACCAAGGACTTGAGGAGCAGGTCTCCCGACTTGGACTCGTTCCTTGGTTCCCATTATCCCAGAGAGTCAAAGCGATGCCGTAAACGGCGTAGGCGAGCGATCAGCAGCAGCAGTGCCGACTCACACTCCGAAAAGTCCTGCTTGGACAAACCCAGTGGCAAACGCAAGTATAAAACCCGGCACTTGGAGCGGGCGGCCCAGCGGCAGCACGAGGAGGGAACCACAACCAAGGAAAAGCGGCGACGCCGCAGTAGGGAACGATCTCCAAGTGTGGAGATCATCTACGAACGAAGGGCTCCCGAGCCGCATTGGCACTCACGGAAGAAGAAGAAGCACCGAAAGCGGAAGAGGGAACTACGCTCACCCACGGTGATCACGATCGACAGCGATAGTGACCGCACCATCGACTGTCTGGACCGCGTCATGGATGTCATAGACCAATCCGTTGCAGATGTCGGGATTTCTGGGCGAGATACGATCCAGAACGCAAGTTTTACCTTGGACTCCTCAAATCCTCAATCCGAGTCCTCGAGTCCCGAAGTCCCCACTGAACGCACGCTAAACCTGGACGACTGTGTGGTGGACGTAGTCGACCACAGTAGCTCCGACTGCTCCCGAAATATGGATGCCAGTAACCACGAAGAGTTTGTCCCCGATTCATTCCCAATGACACCGGCCCCACCTTCGGACACAAGGCTCCTTGAAACTATACTGCAAGATCTAGAGGAATTCCTACCAGAGGCGGCGCCCAGTCCTTGCGCAAGTTCTCCCGTCCAACAAAAACGCGCGTCTAGCCCTCAAAAAGACCAATCGGACATGAGAGTTTCTGCGGAAAACTTGGAGAATAGTAACACGGACGGCGACGGACCACAAGACATTGCTAGCTAGAACTAAAACAAAACTTGTATGACGCTTACCTGAACCACTCAGCCAGACTAGAGGTTTTTATAAGCTCGTTTGAAGGGAGCTGTGCCCGGTTGCATAAAGCACCTTAAGTGTAATTTTGCCTTAAAGGACAACTCCGGTGAAAAATGAACCTAGGGGCAAAATGAACCAAATTGACGCGCATCCTTTTGCGCTTTTCATAGTGGTTGTGTGCTGCCGCGAAATTGAAAAATACTACTGTTATTGTGTCACGAAATGTAGTTTTAAGAGTTGTTCAGTCGAGAATCTAGTTGTTTAAAGGACAACTCTGGTGAAAAATGAACCTAGGGGTAATTAACACATGGTTACCGAGTAGATCGTTCTCATGAAAATCGAATGTAAAGAGTTTTATCTCTAAAAACAGATTAGCTTATAACGCTAGTATATGGGGCATAGAATAAGTCAAATTAAATCGCTAGTTAATACCACTAACAAGGCTCAAAATAGCCTCACACTAACAACCCTACATGCAAACCGAAGAACTGTGTAAGTGTACAAACAGTTTACTAAGAAGATACTTTTTAAAGAGAGTACATTACGTGTACAGACAGGAGCCGTTTTGGAAAAAAGTCTCGACAAGTCGAGCCACGAACGCTGTGCTAAGTGATGAACTGTGACTTGGAATCTCATATGGTCCGTTGTTTCCGGAAGAAAGCACTGAACGCAACAGAGAAAATAAATAAATAAAAATAATTAAAAAAAAAAACTGAACGCAAGAGAGACTAGTGCTTCCAAAGGATACACGCTAAAGAGATGGCGGATTATTCAACCGATTATTTTCCAAGATGGTTCCTGTCTGTATACGCGTAATGTTCTGTGTTTATAAAGTATCTTCTTATTAAACTGTTCGTACACTTACAAAGTTCTCAATGCTTCAGTTTGCATGTAGGGACCCTCATTATGCTATCGTGTTAGTGTGAGGCTATTTTGAGCCTTGTCAGTGGTATTAACTAGTGATTTAATTTGACTTATTCTGTGCCCCATATACTAGCGTTATAAGAATCTGTTTTTAGAGATAAAACTCTTTCCATTCGATTTTCATGAAAACGCATCCCAGAGAACGATCTACTCGGTATTAATTACCCCTAGGTTCATTTTTCACCGGAGTTGTCCTTTCAACCACTACATTCTCGACTGAACAACTATAACACAATAACAGTAGTGTCTTTCAATTTCGCGGCCGCACACAACCACTATGAAAAGCGCAAAAGTATGCGCGTCAATCAAACGCTTGCTTTGGACGGGCGAATGCATTCAAAGTTCAAGCGTCAAACTGGACGCGAATTTGACGCTCTATTCACGTTTGGTGTTAGTGTTTTGCGTATCTATGGCAACAAGAATTTTATAACGTGAATCCAGGTTCGCTGTCGTGAAACACTTACCTAAGAAAACCGTTTACGAGATTATATGCAACACCCTTAAGTTATTCTCTTAGGGAAGCGGAAATCGCCCCTTGAGGGAAAAACTTAAGGTGCTTTACGCAACCGGGCCCAGATGCTCATTCTTTTGTCATTGTTCATGTTGTTTATAGTTACGGTGATCCTCTTCCTCCAATCCGGTGCTGATTTACTGTGCCACAACCCAACCTCAGTCATGTCTTCCCTTATCCTCCACCCTAACCCTTACATTAGGGTTACTATCTAGACTAGTGGGTCTCAACTTGTTTGCGTCAGGTCCCAGATTTCGCTTCACAAGACCGAATAAGGAACATAAATGGGAAAGTGTATTGGCTACCCTTGCGTTTTCTGCTTCTTAAGATTGAGAACCGGTTGAGAACCATCATTCGTTATTCAGTCCCGCTGAACTTGGAGAATTGTGTCTTTTTTAAACTCAGGGAACAGGCGCCTCGCTTGTGTATGTGGGTCACCCTGGAGATATAATTCACTGATCATGTCTACTGAACACACAACGAGCCTTCTTTTACAATAGCTGTCCATCATGTCAGCCAAACAATCAATAAATGCATTCAATAGATGTACAATCCCAGCGTCTGGATCTGTTTTTGTTTTCTTTATGAACTCTCTCGCTTTGACCTGTCAATTCAGGAGACAAACCAATGGGCCGTGTATAAATAAATACCCTTGTATCGGCCCCAAAGTGCGTCGGGAAAATGCCCGTTGTGCCAGATTACCAGCCCTCTACTGTTCTTATTTAGTTGCTAGAACTCGTGTGTTAGTGAACTATACTAACTAAGCTTTTGTTAGCACAACATACTATTACAATTTCAAGGCAATTGGTTTTCTTTTTTTTAAACCTCTTAAACTCGTTAATGTTAAATGTCTGTGGAGGAACTCTGACCACCATTTGAAAGCTTAGAGTTTCTACTTTCTGGCATTTAACCCTCTGGGGCTCTTCGGTCAGTTCTGACCCAAATTTTTTTAAATAAAAAATGTAAAAAATCGTAGCTTCATCGGAATGGTCCAAAACTTGGTTACTTCATTGGTACTAAACTTTTTTTTTTTACGACCACTTAGACTTTTCAAATCCTGTCCCCAATTTTTTTTGGGTGTTCATATACCAAGTACCAATAAAGTCACCAAGTTTCGGACCATTCCGATGAAGCTACGATTTATTTTTATTTTTTTATAAAACGCAAGATACACTATAGTGGTAAAAATGTGCTATTGCGTGATAAAAATGCTCAATGTGTCCACCGGATGGCACCGATCTCATTTAAAAAATTGCTTTCATGAGGCCTAGGCTTGACTCTAAAATGAAATACAGCTTTAATAAAAAATAAAAAAATTATATATATATAGTTTTTATTATATTCAATGGGAAAAAATGGGTTATAATTATTGCATAAATATTAATTATAAATCATAAAATTATCTCAAAACACCAAAAAAGAAAAGAAAAAATATTATTGAACAAAAATGGAATAACTCAAAACATCTGAATCTTCATCACCGAAGCAATTCATTGACAATCTTTCAGCAATGACTTGATCTTCTTTTGCTCGTTTTCATTGCTTATTTCGGATGTTTAGTTTAATAACCTATACAGAGAGACAAACCATATACAAATATGGATTAATACACAGAGCAATGAGATAACTTAAGGATGTTTACCTCATTTAACCAACATACAAAATGTACAAACAATTTTTACATAGATGTTCAACTGCACATGACCTGTTATCATATCAAATGCTAAAAGCGCTAACATTAACAAACAAATTGTAAGACATACACTGTAAAACATAATAAGTTGACTTTACTTAGAAAAAGTGAGGAAACCGATTGCCTTAATTTTCAAGTAAAGCAGCGTATTATTTTTTTGTCGGCAAAACTTAACAAAATTTGTACAGAAAACTTGTTAATGAGGTACACTTAACTCAAAATTATTAGTTATGTTAACTTGTTATTAGTGCTCACATTACTAGGAAAATATTAGGAAACCGATTGCCTTAAAATTCTCAAGTAAGCTGAACTTAAAAAAATAAGTGAAGACAAAAAGCAACAACTGAACTCCATTCAACACTTATTTATTACTTATCAATAGTCTATGGTACTACACTGTAAAAACAATTAAAGGAACTGTATGTAAGAAATATATTTCAAATCATCATAAAATGACCCTGATATGTCACTAGACATTAAGAAATCATGTTAATTTCAAATACTTATATCACTGACAACGGTTGTCTGGCTAAGATATTGTCATTTTAAAAGTGAAGTTGCAGCCCTCAACTGATGTTGATGTTGAGATGTTGTGTTTTGGCCTGAAGCGCCGCCCTCCACCTATCTACCAATCACGAAGTCAGTAGTGTTTCTGCGTTCGGGTTGCCAGCTCTGCTCTAGTTACCACAGCTGCAGCTACAAACTTTTTGGATAAACAATGTCTAACTTTACGAAACCTAAACAACCTCATTATGAATCAGAAAAACGTTGTGACAGTGTCCGAAATAAAACAAGGATTTGTATAAGAGATGCCTTTGAAAGATGGAGACGGCTGAAAACGGAGAATAATTTGAAGACTGATGCCAACGTTGCTAATTTTCTCCTGGACAGGTAATGTTCATCTATGTTTGGCTAACTTGTACTTAATGTAAATGGACATTTCAAATATTCATGACAGTCGAACAAAGTTATGCATGTTCGTGCAAAGTAACGTTAGGTTAGCGCAGATGGAGGAGGTGGGTCATTGAATTGAAAAGGTAACGTTAAGGAATTGTTTGGTAAATAAAAACGGCGAGTCGTCATTGCTAACATTAGTAATGCATTATCAGAGCCCGTTTCTCTGTCATTATGCTGAGATGCTGAGGAAAACAACATTATCACGCCTATTATGGCAATGTGAAAACGTATTTGAGACAGTAGCCTAACGTTACCTCGGTAAAAATTATTCCTCATTCGTTCTTCGCATATATAGTGGACAAAACATGCTGCAAGTTGACCTGTATGGCCATTGCTAATGTTATTTAGCTTTGCTGTAATTTTACTATAGTATTTTTTCATGTGGGAATGTACTGTCACATTCGAGCGTTCATATTTACGATTATATTTGGCTAATCGCCATTAGTAAATCTTTGCGATTCATAATTACTTAACAAAACATCGCTCTTGAAGCATAAACATAATTAACAGAAAGAAAAAAATCTTACTGTGTAGGACTCGTCACTTGCCACTGCGACGACAATAGTTTTTGTGCGCGAAAAAAAATCTAAATAACACCTTTATCCAACTTGTTCTTGTCTTCCGTGTGTCTCCACGACTCATGCGTGAGAATATGACGCAGATCCGGCGTTCGGACACATGACCCAGAAGAGATTTGTTTACGAGTAGAGGAAGACGCGCGTGTCTAAGCTGTTGATTTCTACATTGATCGTGCTTTAGGTCTCGGCGTAGTTCTCAAAATGGGGCTTAAGTGTGTATTTCACGGATTCCCGAACGCCGGCGCTACGTCATATTCTCGCGCATGCGTCGTGGAGACACACACGGTAGACAAGAACAAGTTGGATGAAGGTGTTATTTAGATTTTTTTTTGGCGCACAAAAACTATTGTCGTCGCATCATAAAATTATTGTAGAGTCACTGTGGTGAGATGGACTTTGTAACGACGTTTTTAATGCCTTTTATGGATCTTGTGAGTGTGAATGTACTGAATGCCAATGGAGGCCTATCTGAAGCCTTTCTCAGCATCAGATTTCAACTAAAATATCTTCATTTGTGTCTGAAGATGAACGGAGGTCTGACGGGTGTCCAACCACATGAGGGTGAGGAATTAATGACAGAATTTTCATTTTTGGGTGAACTAACCCTTTGAAGATGTTTACCTCATTTAACCAACATACAAATGTACAAACAATTTTTCATAGATGTTCAACTGCACATGACCTGTTATATCAAATGCTAAAAGCACTAGCATTAACAAACAAATTGTAAGACATACACAGGCTTCTTTTTAAATAGTCACTATAAAATGAGTGTTTATCCTACCAGTAGTATCTCAAAGTTGATGAACACATTGTAGCTTTTCCAGCTGTCCTTGAACAAACTCCAAACTCAATGGCTGCAAACTCCCTCACCAACTTGGGTAGGAGAAGCACATCCACCTTGCAAACAAAGATCCCTCTGCATGCTGGTAACTACACACACACCTTGTTCTATGTGACATGTGCAGTTTCAATGGCCAATCAGCTTCCTTGTTTCTTCCAGGTTGCACTGTTTTTTGGTTAAAAATTCATTGTTGAAAGTGTATATATCGGGCCCTGTGTGCTCTAGCACCCTGCAGACAGTTTGGGCTGTTTCCACTAGATTCCAGTGAAGATTTTTGTCTGGATCATGTTTGCAAGATTTATTCAAATGGATCTGAATGGAGGAATATTACCTTTTTATGTACCCCCCATACCCATATATAGTGGTATAAATGCAATATCCCTGTGTGTTTTTTACAGAAAACCCTGAAATTACTTAAAACTTCTGAAAGTGATAAATATTATAGTATGTTGTGTGTGTGATTAGGACTGCCACTAACGACTATTTTCAAATCGATTAATCTAGTATCGACTAATTTATCGATTTAATCTATCAACGAATTTATCTATTAATCTATCAACTAATTTATCGGTTAATCTGTTGCCTGATTTAACGGTTAATCTATCGTCTGATTTAACGATTAATCAGCGAATTTATCGGTTAATCTATCAACTAATTTATTGGTTAATCTATCAACTAATTTATCGGTTAATCTATCGCCTGATTTAACGATTAATCTATCAACTAATTTATCGGTTAATCTATCGCCTGATTTAATGGTTAATCTATCAACTAATTTATTGATTCATCTGTCAACTAATTTATCGGTTAATCTATCGTCTGATTTATCGATTAATCTATCAACTAATTTATCGGTTAATCTATCAGCTAATTTATCTATCAACTAATTTATCGGTTTATATATCGCCTGATTTAACGGTTAATCTATCAACTAATTTATCGGTTAATCTATCGTCTGGTTTATCGATTAATCTATCGCCTAATTTATCGGTTAATCTATCGCCTGATTTAACGGTTAATCTATCGTCAGCTTTAACGATTAATCTATCAGCTAATTTATCGGTAATCTATCGTCTGATTTATCGATTAATCTATCGCCTAATTTATCGGTTAATCTATCGCCTGTTTTAACGGTTAATCTATCGCCTAATTTATCGGTTAATCTATCGCCTGATTTATCGGTTAATCTATCGCCTGATTTAACAGTTAATCTATCGCCTAATTTATCGGTTAATCTATCGCCTGATTTAACGGTTAATCTATTGCCTAATTTATCTGTTAATCTATCGCCTGATTTAACGGTTAATCTATCGTCTAATTTATCGATTCATCTGTCAACTAATTTATCAATTAATCTATCACCTGATTTAATGGTTAATCTGTCGACTAATTTATCGATTTATCTATCAGCTAATTTATCAATTAATCTATCGGCTAATTTATTGGTTAATCTATCGTCTGATTTATCGACTAATCTATCCGCTAATTTATCGATTCATCTATCAACCTATTTATCAATTAATCTATCGCCTGATTTAGCGGTTAATCTATCAACTAATTTATCGGTTAATCTATCGCCTGATTTAACGGTTAATCTATCAACTAATTTATCGGTTAATCTATCGCCTGATTTAACGGTTAATCTATCAACTAATTTATCGATTCATCTGTCAACTAATTTATCGGTTAATCTATCGCCTGATTTAATGGTTAATCTATCGTCTGATTTATCGATTAATCTATCAACTAATTTATCTGTTAATCTATCAGCTAATTTATCTATCAACTAATTTATCGGTTAATATATCGCCTGATTTAACGGTTAATCTATCAACTTATTTATCGGTTAATCTATCGTCTGGTTTATCGATTAATCTATCGCCTAATTTATCGGTTAATCTATCACCTGATTTAACGGTTAATCTATCATCAGATTTAACGATTAATCTATCAGCTAATTTATCGGTAATCTATCGTCTGATTTATCGATTAATCTATCGCCTAATTTATCGGTTAATCTATCGCCTGATTTAACGGTTAATCTATCGCCTAATTTATCGGTTAATCTATCGCCTGATTTATCGGTTAATCTATCGCCTGATTTAACGGTTAATCTATCGCCTAATTTATCGGTTAATCTATCGTCTGATTTAACAATTAATCTATCAGCTAATTTATCGGTTAATCTATCGCCTGATTTAACGGTTAATCTATCGTCTAATTTATCGATTCATCTGTCAACTAATTTATCAATTAATCTATCACCTGATTTTACGGTTAATCTGTCGACTAATTTATCGATTTATCAATCAACTAATTTATCAATTAATCTATCGCCTGATTTATTGATTAATCTATCAGCTAATTTATCAATTAATCTATCGGCTAATTTATTGGTTAATCTATCGTCTGATTTATCGACTAATCTATCCGCTAATTTATCGATTCATCTATCAACCTATTTATCAATTAATCTATCGCCTGATTTAGCGGTTAATCTATCAACTAATTTATTGGTTAATCTATCGCCTGATTTAACGGTTAATCTATCAACTAATTTATCGGTTAATCTATCGCCTGATTTAACGGTTAATCTATCAACTAATTTATCGATTCATCTGTCAACTAATTTATCGGTTAATCTATCGCCTGATTTAATGGTTAATCTATCGTCTGATTTATCGATTAATCTATCAACTAATTTATCGGTTAATCTATCAGCTAATTTATCTATCAACTAATTTATCGGTTAATATATCGCCTGATTTAACGGTTAATCTATCAACTAATTTATCGGTTAATCTATCGTCTGGTTTATCGATTAATCTATCGCCTAATTTATCGGTTAATCTATCGCCTGATTTAACGGTTAATCTATCGCCTAATTTATCGGTTAATCTATCGCCTGATTTATCGGTTAATCTATCGTCTGATTTAACGATTAATCTATCAGCTAATTTATCAATTAATCTATCACCTGATTTAACGGTTAATCTGTCGACTAATTTATCGATTTATCTATCAACTAATTTATCAATTAATCTATCGCCTGATTTATCGATTAATCTATCAGCTAATTTATCAATTAATCTATCGGCTAATTTATTGGTTAATCTATCGTCTGATTTATCGACTAATCTATCCGCTAATTTATCGATTCATCTATCAACCTATTTATCAATTAATCTATCGCCTAATTTATCGGTTAATCTATCGCCTGATTTATCGGTTAATCTATCGCCTGATTTAACGGTTAATCTATCGCCTAATTTATCGGTTAATCTATCGTCTGATTTAACAATTAATCTATCAGCTAATTTATCGGTTAATCTATCGTCTGATTTAACGGTTAATCTATCGTCTAATTTATCGATTCATCTGTCAACTAATTTATCAATTAATCTATCACCTGATTTTACGGTTAATCTGTCGACTAATTTATCGATTTATCAATCAACTAATTTATCAATTAATCTATCGCCTGATTTATTGATTAATCTATCAGCTAATTTATCAATTAATCTATCGGCTAATTTATTGGTTAATCTATCGTCTGATTTATCGACTAATCTATCCGCTAATTTATCGATTCATCTATCAACCTATTTATCAATTAATCTATCGCCTGATTTAGCGGTTAATCTATCAACTAATTTATTGGTTAATCTATCGCCTGATTTAACGGTTAATCTATCAACTAATTTATCGGTTAATCTATCGCCTGATTTAACGGTTAATCTATCAACTAATTTATCGATTCATCTGTCAACTAATTTATCGGTTAATCTATCGCCTGATTTAATGGTTAATCTATCGTCTGATTTATCGATTAATCTATCAACTAATTTATCGGTTAATCTATCAGCTAATTTATCTATCAACTAATTTATCGGTTAATATATCGCCTGATTTAACGGTTAATCTATCAACTAATTTATCGGTTAATCTATCGTCTGGTTTATCGATTAATCTATCGCCTAATTTATCGGTTAATCTATCGCCTGATTTAACGGTTAATCTATCGCCTAATTTATCGGTTAATCTATCGCCTGATTTATCGGTTAATCTATCGTCTGATTTAACGATTAATCTATCAGCTAATTTATCAATTAATCTATCACCTGATTTAACGGTTAATCTGTCGACTAATTTATCGATTTATCTATCAACTAATTTATCAATTAATCTATCGCCTGATTTATCGATTAATCTATCAGCTAATTTATCAATTAATCTATCGGCTAATTTATTGGTTAATCTATCGTCTGATTTATCGACTAATCTATCCGCTAATTTATCGATTCATCTATCAACCTATTTATCAATTAATCTATCGCCTGATTTAGCGGTTAATCTATCAACTAATTTATCGATTTAATCTATCAACTAATTTATTGATTAAAAATAGTCGATTAAAAATATTGATTTCGACTAATTAACAGCAGTCGATTGTATCGACCAATCGCGACAGGCCTATGTGTGATATAATAAACATATAAAATATTTTAAAAAAGGCACAAAATAGGCATTTTGGGATTTTTTGTTCATATAAATTCATTTTTGAAAGTGTATATCTCAGTGTGTTCTAGCACCCTGTGGAGAGTTTGGGCTGTTTCCAGCATATGTCGGCAAACACTGGACAAAATGTCATATTCCTCCCTTCAGATCCATTTGAATAAATCTTGCATACATGATACAGACACAATATTTTTTTCCAGTATTTTCTAGAATCTAGTGGAAACAGCCCAAACTCTCCGCAGGGTGCTAGAACACACAGGGCCTGAGTTACACACTTTCAACAATGAATTTATAACCAAAATAATCAAAAAGCGCCTCTTTTTGGGGGGGTTATTACAGCTCAGACAACATATACTCACATGTTTATCACTTTTAGCAGTGGTTTATGAAACTTCAAAGGGTTTCCTGTAAAATGACACCAGTATTGTGTGTTTAGAGACACACTGTTTGTGTGTGTGTGTGTGTGTGTGTGTGTGTGTTTGTGTGTGTGTGTGTGTGTGTGTGTATGGGAAGCTTTTATATTTGGGGAGGCCAAATCCAGGCGGAAATGGTGCCATAAATTAAGGGCGCTTTCACACCTTCCTTGTTTGGTCCGGATTTTCTGACTTTTCAGTTTGGTTCGAATCAAAATTACAGGTGTGAAACCTCCCCCGTACCACGGTCCGGACCAAACAGACGAAATTTGGTCCGACGAAAAGAGGTAGTCTCAGTCCGGATCAAACTGAACAAAGGTTCAGTTGGTTTCTAGTGTGAAAGCATTTTCTGTATGGTTCGGACTTTCAGACCATTTACAGGAAGTTCCTGTTTATGTTTAAATATTATAATGTTATTTTTAAATTCAATCTAGGCTACATTGATTATGAAAAGTGAAAAGATGCGCAATATGTCAGAAGACAGAAGGTCAGAAATGATTTTGAACTAAATTTTGTATGATTTTGCTTAGAAAGCCTTTCTTTAATGTGAATTTCGTTTCGTATAAATTGTATCTTCATTTTAATCAACGTTTCATCAATTAATCGCCTGGATTTAATAAATAAGAAGCAAATAGTCTATAGCAGACAATAATCGCGGGAGCGATCACATGCTTTACACATGAACTGGAGCGCGTCTCAAATAAACTGAAACTCAGCAGATACTCGTCTCACAAACATGAGAAATGTGTGTATATAAGGCTTGAAATATCCACTTTTAAACGTAACGAAAAGAAAATAGTGAAGCAATGCAAAGTTCAATAGTGGCGGTGATATGCGTCTGTTCATTCACTCTTGTCAAAGACGCGTCAGACGCACGTCCGTTTACAAACCAATCAATGTCCAGATGCCGCCCACACAGATGATGACGAGTGGACGCAAGTGTCATGTAAAGTTCTTTAGTCCGCTCACATCAGTGTTGGGGGTAACGCATTACAAGTAACTTGAGTTACGTAATAATATTACTTTTTTCAAGTAACTAGTAAAGTAACGCATTACTTTTCAAATTTACAACAAAATATCTGAGTTACTTTTTCAAAAAAGTAACGCAAGTTACTTTTTCACATTTATTTGACTGACAGCTCTCCTGCCCCCATGTTGTGAAAAATAAGTGGAAAGGCGTTGTGTGTAAACATGATGGTTATTGTAGTTCTAGACTAACTCGCACAATAAAGATTCTGTCCTCCTCAAAATGAATAAAATCAGTCAAATGCAAAATCAGAGTACTCAAACCTCAAATATATAAATGTTAAATAGAACAAATATTTTTATGCATTTAATCTACCTTTATTGACCAATGTCGTGCTGCTGACCTTTGATGATTCAGTTAAGCCATGAGCAAAAATTACTAGATTTTTTGTTTTTATTGGTAAAACGTTTTTCTCCTGCGTCCTATTCTTCCATTATCCAGAATGGCAGCACATTTATACCTCAGCCTGAGGCCTATTATTTCAATTTTGGTATGAAGAGGTCTTTACATTAGCACAAAAAAGGACTTTTTTTGCTATTAAAAAACAAAACTAAAAAGCAAGCCCAGCCCAGGTGAGAAAAAGTAACGCAAAAGTAACGTAACGCATTACTTTTCTTAAAAAGTAACTAAGTAACTCAATTAGTTACTTTTTAAGGGAGTAACGCAATATTGTAATGCATTACTTTTCAAAGTAACTTTCCCCAACACTGACTCACATAATTGCAATGTGAAACCAAATCAAAACTAACCGAATGTATAAAATGTATCAAAACATGAACTTCGGTTCGGACCTTGGTGCGGACTTTCAGATGTGAAAACGCCCTAAGAGGTAAGTCTAACATCTGTGTATGATTTTACAGTTCCGTTGCAAAATATGTCATATAAGACGATTTTTTGTTTTGTGTTGTATCTTTAGGTTCGGTGTGACCAGTGTTGGGCACGTTGCTTGAAAAAAGTAATTAGTTATAGTTACTAGTTACTTCTTACAAATAGTAACTGAGTTAGTAACTGAGTTACATCATTATAAAAGTAACTAATTACCAGGGAAAGTAACTACTGTGTTACTTTTTTTTTTTATGTTCAAATATGTCAAATAACTTGGATGCCCCCAATATTAAATATGTTAAATGAATGAATTGGACACTAAATATAATAAATTATTGTTATAAAACATTGTACATTAATGTACACTATTGTAATGTTGCTCTGGGACAATGTGAGAGACACCTATCAAATTCAATACATTATTGTAAATATTATCAGTAGACCTACTATAGTGTAAATATTGTGTAAATATTATCAGTAGACCTACTATAGTGTAAATATTATCAGTACGCCTACTATAGTGTAAATATTGTGTAAATATTATCAGTACGCCTACTATAGTGTGAATATTGTGTAAATATTATCAGTAGACCTACTATAGTGAAAATATTGTGTAAATATTATCAGTAGACCTACTATAGTGTAAATATTGTGTAAATATTATCAGTAGACCTACTATAGTTTAAATATTGTGTAAATATTATCAGTACGCCTACTATAGTGTGAATATTGTGTAAATATTATCAGTAGGCCTACTATAGTGTGAATATTGTGTAAATATTATCAGTAGACCTACTATAGTTTAAATATTGTGTAAATATTATCAGTACGCCTACTATAGTGTGAATATTGTGTAAATATTATCAGTAGACCTACTATAGTTTAAATATTGTGTAAATATTATCAGTACGCCTACTATAGTGTAAATATTGTGTAAATATTATCAGTACGCCTACTATAGTGTAAATATTGTGTAAATATTATCAGTAGACCTACTATAGTGTAAATATTGTGTAAATATTATCAGTAGACCTACTATAGTTTAAATATTGTGTAAATATTATCAGTACGCCTACTATAGTGTGAATATTGTGTAAATATTATCAGTACGCCTACTATAGTGTGAATATTGTGTAAATATTATCAGTAGACCTACTATAGTGAAAATATTGTGTAAATATTATCAGTAGACCTACTATAGTGTAAATATTGTGTAAATATTATCAGTAGGCCTACTATAGTGTGAATATTGTGTAAATATTATCAGTAGACCTACTATAGTGTGAATATTGTGTAAATATTATCAGTAGACCTACTATAGTGTAAATATTGTGTAAATATTATCAGTAGGCCTACTATAGTGTGAATATTGTGTAAATATTATCAGTAGGCCTACTATAATGTAAATATTGTGTAAATATTATCAGTAGGCCTACTATAGGGTAAATATTGTGTAAATATTATCAGTAGGCCTACTATAGTGTGAATATTGTGTAAATATTATCAGTAGGCCTACTATAATGTAAATATTATCAGTAGGCCTACTATAGTGTAAATATTGTGTAAATATTATCAGTACGCCTACTATAGTGTGAATATTGTGTAAATATTATCAGTAGACCTACTATAGTGTGAATATTGTGTAAATATTATCAGTAGGCCTACTATAGTGTGAATATTGTGTAAATATTATCAGTAGGCCTACTATAGTGTGAATATTGTGTAAATATTATCATTGGGCCTACTATAGTGTAAATATTGTGTAAATATTATCAGTAGGCCTACTATAGTGTAAATATTGTGTAAATATTATCAGTAGACCTACTATAGTGTGAATATTGTGTAAATATTATCAGTAGACCTACTATAGTGTAAATATTGTGTAAATATTATCAGTAGGCCTACTATAGTGTGAATATTGTGTAAATATTATCAGTAGGCCTACTATAATGTAAATATTGTGTAAATATTATCAGTAGGCCTACTATAGTGTAAATATTGTGTAAATATTATCAGTAGGCCTACTATAGTGTAAATATTGTGTAAATATTATCTGTAGACCTACTATAGTGTAAATATTGTGTAAATATTATCAGTAGGCCTACTATAGTGTAAATATTGTGTAAATATTATCAGTAGACCTACTATAGTGTAAATATTGTGTAAATATTATCAGTAGGCCTACTATAGTGTAAATATTGTGTAAATATTATCTGTAGACCTACTATAGTGTAAATATTGTGTAAATATTATCAGTAGGCCTACTATAGTGTAAATATTGTGTAAATATTATCAGTAGGCCTACTATAGTGTAAATATTGTGTAAATATTATCAGTAGGCCTACTATAGTGTAAATATTGTGTAAATATTATCAGTAGGCCTACTATAGTGTAAATATTGTGTAAATATTATCAGTACTATACTACTCCTTTGGTAGTGGAGCTCACGTCATCACCTGAGTTTTTAGCCACTAATGTTGTGTCGGCATGTGATCAGGTGAGGCGCTTCATTAGATTAGAATGACTTGCCACAGACGTGGAGAGACTTTTTCTTCCTCGACATAAGTTGCACGTCACATAAACATTCTTACCTTTCACCTCAACGAGGGAAAAGTAGCGCTTATATTTCCAGTTTGCGAAAGCTACCTTTGAAGACGTTGGACTTGCCATCGCTGACTGTGCATATGCGTGTGCGTCATAGGTGTGTGTGTGTGTGTGTGTGTGTGTGAACCATAGACCCTAAACTCAACCTATCAACCTCAACCGTATCTCCCACCCACCAATTATAATCAGTTATTTGCATAGATATCCATAATAAAGGCTAGATGTCTTACGGCGGAGTCTCATCACCAGCGGCCATCTTGTCACAGGCAGGGCTCTGCGGCTCCTGATGATCTGCACGAACACAAATACTCTTATCTCACTGAAATCTTGACGGATTTACAAATGATTTGGTTTCTTACAAACGTTATTAACGTGGCTATAATTATGGATGCTTGAACAAATTATGAATAATTTTTTATAAGTATGCAGTGTCATAACTACATCTCTGACGTTTATAACAAACCAAACAGTTTGAAAATCGGTAGAAAATTGAGCAAGTTATGGTCATTTAAAAAGTGCATGCACCATTAAAACACAATGTTATGAGTGAGCGAGCTGACTGTGACAAGATGGCCGCCAGTTGTGGACGTCGACCTCCATTGGCCAGCATTAGATGAGACATCTAGCCTTAATTATGGATATCTATGGTTATTTGTACCATAACACGCATGGCTGGTGCGCGCGCACACACACACACACACACGTCGCAGGTCCGACTGATAGAGAGCCTGTTCGGATGAGCCGCTTCAGTGAGCTCAATTATAGTAACGCCACATTTTTTTCCCTCAGTAACGCTAACGGCGTTGTAACGGGAGAAACAGTCATTCGTTTGATTACTCGTTACTGAAAAAAATAATTCTGTTAGTAACGCCGTTTATTTATAACGCCGTTATTCCCATCACTTGGTGTGACCACTAAACGAACCAGGACTAAATGTATTATTTGACTTTTTGTTCCGGACCAAAAGAACCGAGAGAACTATACCCTAAGGCCCTGTCCCAAAATGGCCGCCTAAACCCTCACGGCCTTCCTCTGAGTCTGAGACCCAAAAAGACAAATGGGACCCCCTGAGGTCTTGTGGACTTAAAGGGTTAGTTCACCCAAAAATGTAAATTCTGTCATTACTTACTTACCCTCATGTCGTTGGACACCCGTCAGACCTCCGTTCATATTCAGACACAAATGAAGATATTTTAATAAATCTGTAAATCTGATGCTCTGAAAGGCCTCCATTGGCTCAATGCACTTTACACTCTCAAGACCCTTAAAAGACACTAAAGTTACAAAGTCCATCTCACTACAGTGGTTCTACAATAACTTTATGAATCGGCGACAATAGTTTTTGTGCGCAAAAAACCCTAAATAACGACTTACATAGTGATGACGATTTCAAAACACGGCATCATGAAGCTTCAAAGTGTTATGAATCAGTGAGTCGATTCAGCAGTTTGAATCGCCAAATTTCAGCAGTTTGGCGGTTTGACACGCGATCCGAATCATGAATCGACTCACTGATTCATAACGCTTCGAAGCTTCATGAGGACGTGTTTTGAAATCGTCATCACTATATAAGCCGTTATTTAGGGTTTTTTTGCGCACAGAAACTATTGTCGCCGATTCATAAAGTTATTGTAGAGCCGCTGTAGTGAGATGGACTTTGTATCGACGTCTTTAGTGTCTTTTACGGGTCTTGAGAGTGTAAAGTGCATTGTGCCAATGGAGGCTTTTCAGAGCATCAGATTTCAACTAAAATATCTTCATTTGTGTCTGAAGATGAACGGAGGTCTGACGGGTGTCGAACGACATGAGGGTCAGTCATTAATGACACAATTTACATTTTTTGGGTGAACTAACCCTTTAACAAAAGTGCACATGAAGTGTGTCATTTGGGACAGGGCCTGAGTTGCTGTCCAACTTGTTAGCCAAATTTATTAATTTATCTATTTATTGCTAAAAACAGTTAATGCTTTGCTTTTTAAGTCATTTCAACTTTTCATTTCATGATTATGACTTGGCATGTTATAATTATATTTTGAAATGATAAATATCTGTAATGCTGTGTTTTGTCGGTGCTGCTTGAAAGTTTGTGGAGCGCTTGCAGAATCTGAAAATGTGAGTAATTTGAACTAAATAAGAGAGATTACACAGAATGCATGTTATCTGTCCTGAAGAAGATCTTTCACACAGAAGATGTTTATAGTCCAGAAGACTAAACATCTGAATTTATTAAAAAAAAACCTGTTCAGAAGTTTATGAAACATTGATTCTCAATACTGTGTGTCGTTCCTTGATGATCCACGGCTGTGTGTGTGTGTGTGTGTGTGTGTGTGTGTGTGTGTGTGTGTGTGTGTGTGTGTGTGTGTGTGTGTGTGTGTGTGTGATGGGTAGGTTTAGGGGCAGGAGCAGTGTGTGTGTGTGTGTGTGTGTGTGTGTGTGTGTGTGTGTGTGTGTGTGTGTGTGTGTGTGTGATGGGTAGGTTTAGGGGCAGGGGCAGTGTGTGTGTGTGTGTGTGTGTGTGATGGGTAGGTTTAGGGGCTGGAGCAGTGTGTGTGTGTGTGTGTGTGTGTGTGTGTGTGTGTGTGTGATGGGTAGGTTTAGGGGCAGGAGCAGTGTGTGTGTGTGTGTGTGTGTGTGTGTGTGTGTGTGTGTGTGTGATGGGTAGGTTTAGGGGCAGGAGCAGTGTGTGTGTGTGTGTGTGTGTGTGTGTGTGTGTGTGTGATGGGTAGGTTTAGGGGCAGGAGCAGTGTGTGTGTGTGTGTGTGTGTGTGTGTGATGGGTAGGTTTAGGGGCTGGAGCAGTGTGTGTGTGTGTGTGATGGGTAGGTTTAGGGGCAGGGGCAGTGTGTGTGTGTGTGTGATGGGTAGGTTTAGGGGCTGGAGCAGTGTGTGTGTGTGTGTGTGATGGGTAGGTTTAGGGGCAGGAGCAGTGTGTGTGTGTGTGTGTGTGTGTGTGTGTGTGTGTGTGTGTGATGGGTAGGTTTAGGGGCTGGAGCAGTGTGTGTGTGTGTGTGTGTGTGTGTGTGTGTGTGTGTGTGTGTGTGTGTGTGTGTGTGTGTGTGTGTGTGTGTGTGTGTGTGTGTGAGTGAGATGGGTAGGTTTAGGGGCAGGAGCAGTGTGTGTGTGTGTGTGTGTGTGTGTGTGTGTGTGAGATGGGTAGGTTTAGGGGCAGGAGCAGTGTGTGTGTGTGTGTGTGTGTGTGTGTGTGTGTGTGTGTGTGTGTGTGTGTGTGTGAGAGAGATGGGTAGGTTTAGGGGCAGGGGCAGTGTGTGTGTGTGTGTGATGGGTAGGTTTAGGGGCAGGGGCAGTGTGTGTGTGTGTGTGATGGGTAGGTTTAGGGGCTGGAGCAGTGTGTGTGTGTGTGTGTGTGTGTGTGTGTGTGTGTGTGATGGGTAGGTTTAGGGGCAGGAGCAGTGTGTGTGTGTGTGTGTGTGTGTGTGTGTGTGTGTGTGTGTGTGTGTGTGTGTGTGTGTGTGTGTGTGTGTGTGTGTGTGTGTGTGATGGGTAGGTTTAGGGGCTGGAGCAGTGTGTGTGTGTGTGTGTGTGTGTGTGTGTGAGTGAGATGGGTAGGTTTAGGGGCAGGAGCAGTGTGTGTGTGTGTGTGTGTGTGTGTGTGTGTGTGTGTGTGTGTGTGTGTGTGTGTGTGTGTGTGTGTGTGTGTGTGTGTGTGTGTGTGTGTGTGTGTGTGTGTGTGTGTGTGTGTGTGTGTGTGTGTGTGTGTGTGTGTGTGAGAGATTCTGATCTGAGGGACTCAAACACATTCACTGATGCTCCAGAAGGAAACGCGACGCATTAAGACCGGGGGTGGAAACTTAATGAATCTGAAGATCAAAAATGTTTCCGAAGGGCCAGTCCTAAATGAAAAAGAAATACAATTTAAACAAAATAAGAAAAATAATTATCATCATCAGAAATGTTGTACATATCACGAGCATTCGAGGTGAAATTATCTTGAGGATTCCATTTTGAGGGATTGTATGAATTTACTCAGAAAAGGGCCACTTTTGATTTCATTTTCGCGGAAGTTCGCAGTTGTTGTGGTGTTTTCGCAGCACTTTGGAGCTTTACTGAGGGAGTGTCTTAAATCCTCATTCGCCCACTATAAAAACAGCAGTTTTGGGTGAGCGCGCGCTCGGGAACGCGCCTATGTAGGCAGCTCACTATATTCTGGGACGGCTTCGGGAGATACCTTTCGTTTCCTGGTTTCGCTTTCGTTTCTGGCTCGGTTGTTCGTGGTCAGTCAGTGGCTCTTATTATCATAATCCGGTCTTCATCGCAATCGGTCGTGTCCCGAATCGCCGCTGAAATGTACGAGCTGGAAAAGGAGAATCTGCGGCGCTCTGAAATTTATATCTTCAAGTTTTTACGACCGTCATTCATCAAATCCTTCATGACGACGTACTTTGATACAGGTGAGTCACTAGCCATCTTAGTCAAAACATCCCTCAGTTGTTATTGTATTTTGTATAATCTATATCATTAATATACGTGAATTGTGTTGAATAATGTGTGTTAAATAAGCAAGGAGGAGTGGCTGCAGGACTATTATCATCCTGAATGTCCTACAGGATTGTTTTAACTTGCTGGTGATGATTACCAAAATATTTTTTTTATTAATTTAGAATCATTTTATTATTACTTGTACACTGCTTTCTCTAAACTTGGAGAACATAGCACTTGCAGACCCCAGTTTGAATACAAATGAAAAAATAATTTAATTAATGTTACAGATGTATTTTTAATAACTCGATGTATTTAATTTTTTTTAGTATTGTAGGAATTATCGCTGTGCGATATTGAAGAAAAATGCGATATGCAATACCTTTATAAATATTGCGATATTCTGTATGCGATACGATATTGCTTTAAGTGTGTAAAATCTATTTAAATTAGGCTATATAAAATAAAATAAAACTGAGAATGATACCATTTATGTGTTTCACATTCTTTCTGGGAAAAGAAAGCATCGCTACAACTTCTTAAAGTGACCAGCAGCCCTCATGAAAAAATACTATAGTATAAATTACAGTAAAATTACTCTAGTAAATACTATAGTGTTATTGAACCATACTATGGTAAAGATACTACAGTATATTGTAGTATATTATAGTATTTACTACACTTTGTTAATTTATTAGAGAAATTTTACTAAAATATAGTATAGTATTTTTTAATGTGGGAGTGTTTAAGCAAAAATGAATGTCTCAAATCTGACAATATAATTTTAACATCAATGTAAACAAAAAAATGTAATGCCAATATTTAAAAAAAACAAAAACTCTTTGCTTGAATTGGTAATATATAGTTACATCAACCTAAAACTTAACATCGAGGAAACAAAGACACCTGAACTAGGGGTGGACGATTATTTTTGTTGTTTTATCTTTGTTATTAAAAATAAGAACTAAAAACAGTAGTCTTCACATGAACTTATACATAATAAGCGGTTTCTTTCGCCAACTGTTATCATTCACTTAAAACATAACCGACTGTGTTTACAAGAATACGCATCAAGACATAACTATGTGTGTATTTGACCGTTCGAGTGTGTAATAAGGCACGAAACAGAACTGAAGGGATCACACACTTTCAGAGGTGGCTTGTGCGCACGTTTCGGTGTGTGTGTGTCAGACAGCGCGAGTTGTTTTTCGCAAGTTATTGCGTTTAATAACTCTTTTTAACGTCAAGCAAGTCACATAAGTAACAAGTCGTGTGCTCAGTTTATTCTCTACTAAATGTCTCTACTATTAGTTTATTTTATTTCAGCTTTATCTCAATTAACATAAACATTTATAGTAGTTTTAGTCAATAATAGTTTTAGTTAACAATAATAACCCTGATTCACGCTATGGTAGTGAGTTGGATTTTTTTCTGTTTGTAAGATTTGAGTTTAACTTTAAATGTCTGGGCTATTCTATTCTGTCTCTTGCAGAGACGGTGGAAAGGATTATCTCTACAGAGGAGAAGTCTGTGACTGAAGCTGCCCAGTTACTGCTGGACAAGATGTGTCTTCTGGAAGAAGTGGGCTGGTTTCAGGCCTTTTTGGACATCCTGTTAGCCTCAGGTGAGCTGGTAAAAGGAGCTGGTCAAATAATGGTTTTATGAAGGAGGAAGGAACCGGCCAATGTTAAAGGGTTAGTTCACCCAAAAATGAAATTTCTGTCATTAATTACTTACCCTCATGTCGTTCGACACCCGTCAGACCTCCGTTCAACTTCAGACACAAATGAAGATATTTTAGTGTAAATCTGATGGCTCTGAAAGGCCTCCATTGGCACAATGGCACTTTACACTCTCAAGACCCTTAAAAGGTACTAAAGACGTCGTTACAAAGTCCATCTCACTACAGTGGTTCTACAATAACTTTATGAATTGGTGAGAATAGTTTTTGTGCGCAAAAAAACCCTAAATAACGACTTATATAGTGATGACGATTTCAAAACACGGCCTCATGAAGCTTCGAAGCGTTATGAATCAGTGAATATTGATGAGGGTGTAAATGTCATAATAGTGAAGATTAAATGTTATGTATATAGTAATTGGCAGAAAATTACTGTTGTAATACTTACCTCTAAAAGAAGGTGGAGGAGTCCATGTGGGTGGAGCCGGAGACGGCACGCAGACGTAATTTTTTGGAGAACTTTGGTCGTTTTCCCCTTTCGTCAAAAGGATAGCGTAGAGTTTTTTTATTACTAACGTTCGTTTGCAAAAAATATGCAGGATCCTTGGTTTTATTATTGGTTCTTTTTCACTTGGTGGTCAGTTAGGTAATTGAACTGCCAGCTGGATTATTTTTGCAACGCTACTTGCTGACCAAAATTAAGTTAATTAATCCTTCCAGGGACTCAAGATCCAGCGATATTTCGTTGGATCCGCTTGTAAAAAGAAGTAAAATCGTCGTTTAAATCATTCTGATGCCCAGCTAACTACACCATAGCTGGTCAGCCGGGCTTGCTGCGCCCAAGCCGGGCGAAGATTGACGCTGCTCGGTGTCATCCAACTGAAGAGGATCGAGCTTATTAGGCGACAATGCTTGAACTAATGTCCGAGCACCAAGATTCATTACTGAAGTGCAAAGCAGAGAATCTGCCATCAGAGAGAAGAACAGTGGAGGACTTCAACAAGTTTTGCAGTTTTGTTCTTGCATATGCAGGTTACATTCCTTCTCCAAAGGAGGAAAGGCCATGGTCGGCGGCATCCTCCAGTTCTCCAAATAACTCCGGTGGTTCGGGAGAAGGCAGTGTTTTAGGTGGAGCCAGTTCTAATATGGCTCCCAGCTGGAGTCACGGCACGTCGGACTTGCACACCATCCACACCTTCGTTCGCAAGGCTCGTGCCAATAATCAATCAATCAATCAATTTTTATTTATATAGCGCTTTACAGCAGCCAAAAGGTGCACAAAGCGCTTTCCAAAACATGCATCAAACGACAACATAAAAACAAGTCCAACCAAGCAAGTCCAGCGCTAAGATTCAAAAGCTTGATTAAAAAAGTGTGTTTTCAGATGAGTTTTGAAAACACTCAGCACCGTGATGTTTCGGAGGTGCGCAGGGAGTGCATTCCACAACTTTGGTCCTTGAACACTAAATGACCGGCCTCCAAACTTTTTATACCTGTATGTTGGGGTAACCAGAGAAATATGATCAGAGGAACGGAGTGTTCTGGCTGGCTGATATGTTTTTACTAGATCAGTGAGGTATACTGGGGCCAAACCATGGATGGCCTTAAACACAAACAACAGAATTTTATACTCCACCCTAAACTGCACTGGAAGCCAGTGAAGCGAGCGGAGGACAGGGGTGATGTGTGACCATTTCGAACTATTAGAGAGAAGACGAGCGGCTGCGTTTTGTACCAGTTGAAGGCGAGTGATGAGTGATGTATTTAGACCAGTATAGAGGGCATTACAGTAGTCGATCCTCGAGCTGATGAAGGCGTGAATTGCTTTTTCAAGGTCGGCTCTGGACAAAAAATATTTGACCTTACTAAGAAGTCGTAGCTGGTAAAAACTCGCCTTCACTACTGCACCAATCTGTTTATCATACTGCATGTTTTTGTCCAAAATAACACCCAGGTTACGTACAAACGGAGCAAACTGAGGTGTCATAGGACCAAAGCTATAAGAGCAACAAGAGTATGCGGAGGCTCTCATCTGACAGCGTCCCTGATGGACAAAATGTGTTTAAAAGACTCTTTCTATGAGGGCCAAGTGGCCAGCAAAGCTGAGCGCAAAAAGGACAAGAAGCTGAAGCGTCTTTCTCTTGGTTCAGGCGCTGGCAGTAGCAGTAGCAGCGGTGGTGAGAAACGTGCAAGGATCAAGCGCAGTAAAAACCCCAAACAGTCCAAAGCCCTTAAGAAGCTTAAGAGCTCGGCCCACAGCGTCAGTTCCGGCACCAAGACCACCAACGATACTACGCTCTGAGCCTACAATACCAGTATACCAAAAGGGGGAAGACATTGAAAACTAACTCCAACGATTTGAGCGTTTGGCCAGGACCTGGAGTTGGCCAGAGGAGGAGTGGGCTTGTCGACTCGTGCCATTACTTACTGGGAAGGCATTAGAAGCATACATCGCCATGGATGAGGAGAGTTCAATGGAGTATGAGGTTCTACGTGAAGCTTTACTGGAAAAATTTGACATTTCAGCAGAGACTTACAGACAGCGATTCCGGCAGACCTCTATAAAGCCAGGAGAAACTCCCACAGAGACTTATCATCGGTTGAAGGGACTGTATGCCCGTTGGATAAGGCCACTACACCGCACCAAGGAGGAAATCGGTGAGCTGATTATCCTAGAGCAGTTGTTGCGTGTGCTGTCGTTGGACGTGCGCACTTGAGTAAAGGAGCATGAGCCTGTAGATGGATTAACCGCAGCCCGAATGGCAATGCAGTACACTAACGCACGGCGAGGGGGACGGCCACACCAACAATCACCAATGATAAGAGGTACTTCAAAGACTGAGCAGGACAAAGAAGTTACTGTTTCAAGCATTTCTATGAAAGGTTTGATTTGCTTTTACTGTCAACAACAAGGTCATAAAGCTGCTAATTGCCCGATGCGTAAGCCTAAACTGTCCAGCTACTGCTATGTGCCAAGGGGGGGTGACAAAGCAGACAGTAATGAACATGTTACGTACTGTTGCACAGTTGCTGTGAATGGGCACACTGTAAAAGCTTTGATTGACACAGGAAGTTCGATGTCCCTGATTAAACGTGGTTATGTCCCTGAAAATGTGATTAACTATGTGAAGACCATATCTGTACAATGTGTTCATGGTGACAAAGTCAAGTACCCTACAGCTGAGGTTACGCTGAAGGTCAACGAACAAATGTATTTGATGTGTGTGGGGGTAGTTGACAGACTTCCTGCTGAAGTGGTACTTGGATGGGATGTACCAGTTTTGAATGACTTGTTAAACATGTGTGATAAACCCACAAAGACATTAACCGGGGTTTCATGTCCAGTGCTCACACGAGCTCAAGCTAAGACTGGTTTGCAGCCTCTGCCAGACTTAGACGATAGTCTGATACAGAGCTGTAATAAACCTAGAAAAACACGTCGGCAACTCAGGATGGAAAGTATTTAGGTACCCCGACACCCAAGGTATCAACAGATGGTCTGGAGGGCAGAGATTGGAAGATTCCAACCAATATTGCTCAGTTGCAGGAGGCTGATGGTACCTTAAAGTCGCTGTTTGCCAAAGTAGGTGAAGGCGAGAGCAAAGTACAAACTCTTGGGGCAGAAATGTATGTTTTGCAGAATGGTATTTTATATGTGATGTCTGATGGTGTGGCACGTCTTGTCGTTCCTAAATGTTGTAGATCTCTGGTGTTACATCTTGCACACACTATACCATGGTCAGGACATCTTGCACACCAGAAAACATACCAAAGACTCAGTTCCCGTTTCTTTTGGCCTTCCATGTATACTGCCGTACTCACACACTGTGCCACATGCTCTGTCTGTCAGAAAACCAGTGCTGTTCGCAGGTCGGCCAGAGTGCCTCTGTATCCATTGCCGGTGATCACCACTCCCTTCAGAAGAATTGCAATGGACGTAGTCGGACCTCTGGAGAGGAGCAGTGCAGGTCACCAGTACATCTTGGTCGTGTGTGACTACGCTACTCGCTATCCCGAAGCATTCCCCCTAAGGTCGATTACAACTGCCAAGGTGCAAATGTGCAAATGTTTTCCAGGGTCGGTATTCCAGATGAGATCCTCACCGACCAAGGCACCAATTTTACATCGGGCTTGATGAAAAACCTCCACAGACAACTGGGTATCCAGTCGATCAAGACCAGTCCCTATCACCCGCAGACGGACGGGCTAGTTGAAAGATTCAACCAAACACTCAAAAACATGCTCAAGAAGTTCGTCAGTGACACGGGAAAAGACTGGGACAAGTGGTTGCCGTTCATGCTATTTGCATATAGAGAGGTACCCCAAGCATCAACAGGTTTTTCCCCTTTTGAGTTGGTGTATGGATGGTCTGTCCAGGGTCCACTAGATCTGCTGAGGAAGAGCTGGGAAGCACCTACCACGTCTGCAGCTGGTGAGCAAGGCATACTTCAGTATGTGCTGCAGATGAGAGACCGCCTGGAGAAGTACCGAGAGCAAGCCATCGAGAACTTGGAAGCAGCCCAGAAAGCACAGAAGCGATGGTATGACCAGTATACCCGGCACCGGGAATACCAGGCAGGGCAGAAAGTACTGTTGTTACAACCCTCCTCAACGAATAAGCTTTTAGCAAAGTGGCAAGGACCCTACAAGATACAGAGACGAGTGGGACCGGTCACTTACGAGGTATTGCACCCGGAGAAGGGAAAGTCCAGCCAGGTGTACCATATCAACCTTTTGAAAGAATGGCGAGAGAAGGCAGCAGAAGAAGAGAAAGTGCTGTTTGCCTGCAAGGGAGCCCCAGAAGGTGAGGAGGGTGAGGAAGACATGGAAGACATGGCTGTACAGAGGTCTCCAGCTAAAATAACCTTGGAACACCTGGAAGAGGAACAGAGGGAGCAGCTGCTACAGGTCGTAGACAGGCAACCGAGTCTCTTCAGGACAGAGCCAGGACGAACCAGCATGATCGAACACACCATCCAGCTTACAAACTCAACTCCTATTCGACAGCAGCCCTATAGAGTACCGGAACGACTGATCGAGCCACTGAGGAGGGAGATTCAGCTAATGAGGAACATGGGGGTGATTGAGCCGTCAAACAGCCCATGGAGCAGCCCAATTGTCCTGGTTCCAAAAAAAGATGGATCGATGAGGATCTGCCTGGACTTTCGGAAACTCAACGCTGTATCCAGGTTCGATGCATACCCAATGCCTCGGATTGATGAGCTGGTGGAACGGATCGGCCAGGCCAAGTACATCACCACATTAGATCTGTGTAAAGGATACTGGCAGGTGCCTTTAGCCCAACAATCCAGAGAGTACACCGCCTTCAGAACCCCCCTAGGACTGTTCCATTTTACGACCATGCCGTTCGGGTTACATGGAGCTCCAGCCACCTTTCAACGGCTGATGGATCAGGTGCTACGGGGGGAAGAGGACTGCTGCGCGGCGTATCTCGATGACGTGGTCATCTACAGCGGTAGCTGGGAAGAGCATCTTCAGCACCTGAACAGAGTATTACAAAAAATCAGTGAGGCAGGCTTGACCTTAAATGTGAACAAATGTGAATGGGCAAAACAAGAAGCACAATACCTGGGATTTCTGCTGGGCAATGGGGAGGTTCGACCACAAGTGGACAAGGTGGAGGCTACAAGGTTCGAGGTTATAAGCCAGGCCTGTTTGTTTATGCAGGAGGGGTGGTAGTTTGGAGAATTAGAGTTGCTAGTGAGTGTGTGCATTGACCTTTCTGGAGAAGGATCTACCAGCCAAGAGCTGTTGTATATTTATATAGGTATCTTGTCTATTTGTTTTCTCCATTTTTTCCCACATTCCCTATTTTGTCCATTTTTACTTTTATTTTTGGTGAACTGTAAATAGGAACACTGTCAATAAAAACACCTTGCACGGCAGTGCTATTGCGGTCTGGCCATCATTTTCTTGTGCGGGACCATTCTTCCATCACGCCTCGTCACAGTCACAAATAAACAAACAACAAAACTAAAAGTTAAGCGGCAGCCACTTACAGACGACTGCCACATATCAACTTAACAAAACACAAAGTAAATAGTCCAGGCCTGGTTCTCTTTCATCCTTCACTGTCGTCACTCCTCCTTTTATTCTTTCGGAGCTTCTCCATGAGACTCGGCTCGCAGGTGACACTCATTAGCAATCCAGGCACCGGCCTCGCTCTGTTCCCATGGCTCTCGGTCCCGCCCTGCTTGCCACATACTCCCGTCACCTCTTGCAGGCCAGGGGGTACCTTCGAGGTTGTGCTCCACCCCCTCCTGGGGGCCATCATGGCGGCCGCAGTACCTTTGGGTAAGGACAGACGTGGTGAGAGCAAAGGAGATGGTAGGATAAGGAGAGGCCGAGACAAGAGGGGAGAAAAGAGATAATAAATCCTTGGTCCAGTTCCCAAAACGCACTTCCAACCAGTCCTCCACCACCTAGGTGAACTCCTCCACGATGTCTGGCTGTGGCGCTGGATTCCCCTCGGTGGATGGCCCTCTAACTCCTCCGATGCCTGGTGGACGGCGACAGCTCCAGGCAGCCGCCAAAAGAGTCCCCCGTTCCCTACTCCTCACCATCATGGATTATGAGGGCTCACAGCCATGAGGTTCGATTCTAAATGCCAGAAGCAAATGTCTGAGTTGCCCTTTGAGTAATGCATCCCCCAATCGCTCCCCGGGCGGCAGGTTCTTTAGATTTTAAAAATGTTCTTCACATTAAGAATTTTAATTTTAATTTTAAGAACTGATCATTGAAAGGGTCTTTGAGGAACCAAAAATGTTTCTTCTATGGCATCGCTATGTGTCTGTGTGTTTTGCTGTAGAATATACTGGTCTGCACAATGCCATTAAGGAATGGAACTTCGCTGAGTTAGAGGGACTGAATGAGCACCGGAAACTTCTGGAGAGACTCGAACCATCATTCATCACGCACATAAAGCCCAGCGAGCTGCTCACGCACATGAATGACTGTCTCAACCCCAGAGAGCATGAAGAGATCAAATCGGTGAGTCTCTGTCTTCTGTAGTGTGGATTGTGTGATGTATGTATATTTGTTTCTGGCCTTACACAAGTTCTTTCTGCATGTGTGTGTTACAGGTGGAAATCCAGCGCGGCCTTATAGCTGCCGGTGAGAAACTAGTGAAAGCGCTCCTGCGCTCTGATAAATCGAACTGGTTTAAGGTGCTGAAGATTGCGCTGGATGCCTGCAGATTCTTTGAGGCGCTGGAGCTGCTGGATTCAAGTAATACTTGAATATTTAGCCACTTCATTCAATATTCATTCATCCGTCCATCTATCTATCTATATTCTGTCTCATGATGATGATGATTATGTATGTCCTGCAGATGGAGGTGGTAAGAGTGCAATGGGCTGCGGATCAGATGGGGAGGCGGACGCCATGGCGACAAAAACCATGCCTATGACTATTGAGTTTAGTGAAGAGGCTGAGAATGACGACATGCTGATGAGCAGCAACAACATGACTGTCGAGACCCTCAACAAGTGCACAGGTACACAGACCGACATCATGATACCATCACCTGAATGCTTATATTTACGGAAATGTGACCTTCGACCTCTATGCAGGGGAATATGAGCGTTCAGGTGAGCATAAGCTGAGGGAATATCAGAAGGAGCTGACGGAAGTTGCTGTCCAGGGGCAAAACACCATCATCTGCGCCCCTACAGGTGTGTCACACCAAACAACAGAAACTTTCACATACAGAACACGTTTTACCAGCATCCACACAAGCATTGCATCAGCAGCTCGAGTTGAGTTTGGCAGGTCATTCCACCAGCAGGAAGAGTCCAGGTAAAGGTGCGCCTCTTTGGGATAATGGCACCACAATGCGCCGTTCACTTGCAGAACACAAGCTTCTGGAGGGCACATAGGTCTGAAGTACTGAGTTTAGGTATAGGGGTGCAGAGCCAGTGGTTGTTATGTAGGCAAGCATCAGTGCCTTGAATTTGATGCGAGCAGCTATTGGCAACCAGTGCAAGAAGTTTATAAAAAGAGAGGTGTGACATGCGCTCTCTTTGTTCAGTCTGGATAGAACATGAGCTTGAGTTGTGTAGCTCCGATAGGAAGGGCCTGATCCTCCTAATGTTGTATAAGGCAAATCTACAGGACAAAGAAGTTCTAGCATTGTGATCTGTGAAGTTCAACTGATCATCAGTCACTCCATTGGTCCTAGTGGAAGAGCCTAGTTGAATAGAGAAGTTGTGATGGAGTATTGGGTTGGGTGAAACCAAAAGCAGTTCTATCTTGGCAAGGTTGAGTTGAAGGTGGTGGTCCTTCATCTGACAAGAAATGACTGTCAGACAGGCTGAGATTCGAGTAGCTACCATCAGATCATCTGGCTGGAATTAGAGGTAAAGTTCAGCATGGCTGAATGACTGATCCTAGTGATGACCTGTAGCTGGAAAATTGAAACGGTTCCAGCACTGAGCTCTGAGGCACTCCAGTAGCTCTAGATGATAGCAGTGATGGGAGAAACCATGTTTCTAAAGGTCAGATCTAGTGATGATGACATGTAGATGGAGAAGAGAAGCGGTCCCAGCACTGAGCCCTGAGGCACTCCAGTAGCTCTAGATGATAGCAGTTATAGGAGAAACCATGTTTCTGAAGGACAGATCTAGTGATGAGATGTAGATGGAGAAGAGAAGTGGTCCCAGCACTAAGCCCTGAGGCACTCCAGTAGCTCTAGATGATAGCAGTGATGGAGGAACCATGTTTCTGAAGGACAGATGCTAGTGAAGACATGTAGATGGAGAAGAGAAGCGGTCCCAGCATTGAGCCCTGAGGCACTCCAGTAACTCTAGATGATAGCAGTGATAGGAGAAACCATGTTTCTGAATGACAGATCATGTGATGAGATGTAGATGGAGAAGAGAAGTGGTCCCAACACTGAGCCCTGAGGCACTCCAGTAGCTGTAGATGAAAGCAGTGATATGAGAAACCATGTTTCTGAATGACAGATCTAGTGATGCGTGTAGATGGAGAAGAGAAACGGTCCCAGCAATGAGCCCTGAGGCACTCCAGTAGCTCTAGATGATAGCAGTGATAGGAGAAACCATGTTTCTGAATGACAGATCGAGGAATGAGATGGAGAAGAGAAGCGGTCCCAGCACTTAGCCCTGAGGCACTCCAGTAGCTCTAGATGATAGCAGTTATAGGAGAAACCATGTTTCTGAAGGACAGATCTAGTGATGAGATGTAGATGGAGAAGAGAAGTGGTCCCAGCACTAAGCCCTGAGGCACTCCAGTAGCTGTAGATGATAGCAGTGATGGAGAAACCATGTTTCTGAATGACAGATCTAGTGATGAGATGTAGATGGAGAAGAGAAGAGAAGCGGTCCCAGCACTGAGCCCTGAGGCACTCCAGTAGCTCTAGATGATAGCAGTGATGGAGGAACCATGTTTCTGAAGGACAGATCCCAGTGAAGACATGTAGATGGAGAAGAGAAGCGGTCCCAGCATTGAGCCCTGAGGCACTCCAGTAACTCTAGATGATAGCAGTGATAGGAGAAACCATGTTTCTGAATGACAGATCATGTGATGAGATGTAGATGGAGAAGAGAAGTGGTCCCAACACTGAGCCCTGAGGCACTCCAGTAGCTGTAGATGAAAGCAGTGATATGAGAAACCATGTTTCTGAATGACAGATCTAGTGATGCGTGTAGATGGAGAAGAGAAACGGTCCCAGCACTGAGCCCTGAGGCACTCCAGTAGCTCTAGATGATAGCAGTGATAGGAGAAACCATGTTTCTGAATGACAGATCGAGGAATGAGATGGAGAAGAGAAGCGGTCCCAGCACTAAGCCCTGAGGCACTCCAGTAGCTCTAGATGATAACAGTGATAGGAGAAACCATGTTTGTGAAGGACAGATCTAGTGATGAGATGTAGATGGAGAAGAGAAGCGGTCCCAGCACTGAGCCCTGAGGCACTCCAGTCAAAAGTTTGGAATAATTGCATTTATTTATTTAGCACCTAATGATTTTGTGTTTCACATTCACAAAGTGGATAAAACAGAAAATTGCCAGTATTTCGTAACACCTCACTTACACTTTCCCTCAGGATGTGGAAAAACAATTGTGGCCGCGGACATCTGTGGTCACCACCTGAAGCAGAATCCCGGACGGGCAAAGATTGTGTTCTTGGCAACCAAGGTCGATGTCTATGAACAGCAGTACAAGCTTTTCAACAAACACTTTTCCAGCTCTGATCCCAGCATCAGGCAAGATCCCACACACACACACACACACACACACACACACACACATGTGACTCTTGGTCCACATCCAGACGGTTCTTCCTCTCTAAAGTGTGTGTTGTGTGCTGCAGGGTGACGGGGATGTGCGGTGATATGGATCTCTCCCTGCGGCTGCTCATAGAGAATAATGATATCGTGGTGATGACGGCCCAGATCCTGGTGAATGCACTGCAGAGGGGAGAGTTGCCCTCATTGGAGCTGCTTTCTCTCATCTTGCTGGACGAGTGTCACAACACGACCGGAAAACACCCGTACAACAACATCATGACCCGCTACCTGGACACCAAACTCAGCTCCGGCACACACTCACTGCCACAGGTGCCACAGCACACCCTTCTGCTCAGATCTGCTCTGTTCTCCATCCAATCAAACACGTATCCTATGAGATAGTGAAAGAATAACACCTGGATAGATGGCCAGTCCGTTGCAGTCTATTCTAATTTATCCTATATAAGGCTGTGTCCACACGAACACAGGTATTTTCAAAACCGCATGGAACCAAATTTTCAAAAACACTGAAACCAAACTTTTTTGAAAACTCCTGCCAGGGTGAAGATTTTTACACACTCAGGTGGCAGTGTTGTCGTGTTGGACAGTGAAACCGCCAATAACTTTTTTTTCCAGGCTTCTGATTGGCCGACATGGCTTTACGGTTAGGGTTATATCGCCACCTGTTGGTTTGGCATGCTCTTGACAGCGCTTCATAGCGTGTTTTTGCTTTTTCATGTGGATGCAATTTTTTTTTTTAAACGGAGGAAAACCGTATTTTATAAAAATACCTGTGTACGTGTGGCCTATTCCTGTCAATTTAAGTACAATTTCTTAAATTTTTATTTCATGTAGGGTAAAGGTGAAGCAATGGTCAATCCTTTGCAGTATATCCTATCCTATCTAATCATGTCTTTATTTATTTATTTATGTATCAATGTAATTTTTGGTTTTAAATAATTTTTTATTTCTAGGGTAAAGATGTTATAAAGATATTTTATTTCAATCTACTGCAGTCTATTATATCTTATCCTGGTTTATTTTTTATTTTTATTTAATTTATTTATTCATTTATTTTATAGGTGGCAAGAAGGCCAATCTATTGCAGTCTATTCTATCCTATTGTTTTATTTTTTATTTTATATTATTGTATTTTAGAGGTCAATAGATGGCCAAGCTATTGCAGTGTATTCTATCTTATTCTGTTTTTTTATTTTATTTTTTATATTTGTTTATTTTTATTTATGTTTTTTACGATTATTTATTATGTTTTTAATATATATTTTATTTTATTTATTTATTTAGTTTTAAATATAAATGTAATTACATTTTTTATTAATTAATTTTATTAATTATTTTATATAATGTTAGGGCTGTCAAAAGATTAATCGCATCCAAAATAAAAGTTTGTTTTTACATAATATATGTGTGTGTACTCTGTTAATTATTATTTATATATAAATACACACACAAGCATGTATATATTTAAGAAAAAAATATTATTTTTATATATAAAACATTTATATTTATATATATTACAGATTAGATAAATGTATATACAGTATATACATGCAAATATTTCTTAAATATATACATGAATGTGTGTGTGTATTTATATATAAATAATAATTAACAGAGTACACACACATATATTATGTAAACACAAACTTTTATTTTGGATGCGATTAATCGCGATTAATCTTTTGACAGCCCTAATATATATAAAATAAATAAATAAAAAATATATATAAAAATATACAATTTTTTTTACATTTTAATTAAATTATATATATATATTAAAAACATCATAAATAATAATAATAAAAATAAAAAAAAACAGGATAAGATAGAATATACTGCAATAGCTTGGCCATCTATTCACCTCTAAAAAAAAAAGTATATATATATATATATATATATATATATATATATATATATATATATATATATATATATATATATATATATATATATTTATATATCTTTTTTTAGAGGTTGCTAGAAGGCCAATCTATTACAGCCTATTGTATCCTATGTTCTATTCTAATGTTCTATTGTTTTTAATCTCACCTGTCTCAGATTGTGGGCCTGACGGCGTCGGTTGGCATCGGGTCATTCAAGGACAAGCCGGAGGCAGTGAACAATATCTTACAGCTCTGTGCCAACCTGGACACCAGGGTCATCACCACGGTTACCAAACACCGGGATGAGCTCAAGTCGTACGTGCACACACCTGAGAAAGGTCAGGATACACAGAAACACACATATCAAATATTACCAATAACACATGGGTATTAATCATACCTGTGCATGTCAGCCTTTTTTGAGGTTCCTCAGCGCACGTGTGACCCCTTCATCAGAATCATCATGAACATCATGAGGAACATCGAGCAGCTGGCGCAGAAGGCCTACGACATCGGTACCCTTACCTCTCTTCACATGCTGTATAAACACTCATGAACACTCAAACTCACACACACACGTGTCTGTCTCTCAGAGAGCCTGTCGAACATCCAGAGCCGCGAGTACGGCTCTCAGAAATATGAGCAGTGGATCGTCTCCGTCCAGAAGAGCTGCAGAACCATAGCAATGAAGGACCCAGAGGAGGAGAGGAGGATCTGCAGAGAACTCTGCAACTACACTGAACACCTGCGGGTCAGACAGACAGACAGATGGATGGATGATAGACAGAAAGAGAGACAGACAGACATACATACAGACAGACAGACAGACGGACAGATGATAGATTGACAGACAGACATACAGACAGACAGATGATAGATTGACAGACAGACATACAGACAGATTATAGATTGACAGACAGACATACAGACAGACAGATGATAGATTGACAGACAGACATACAGACAGACAGATGATAGATTGACGGACAGACATACAGACAGACAGTTGATAGATTGACAGACAGACATACAGACAGACAGATGATAGATTGACAGACAGACATACAGACAGACAGATGATAGATTGACAGACAGACATACAGACAGAAAGACAGATAGAGACAGACGACACCATACAGACAGACAGATGATAGATTGACAGACAGACAGACAGATGATAGATTGACAGACAGACATACAGACAGATGATAGATTGACAGACAGACAGACAGATGATAGATTGTCAGACAGACATACAGACAGACATATGATAGATTGACAGACAGACATACAGACAGACAGATGGATAGACAAACAGACAGACGAATGGATAGATAGACAGAGAGAGACAGACGGATGGATAGATAGATAGACAGTCAGACGGACAGATAGATGGATGATAGACAAACAGACAGACAGACGAATGGCTAGATAGACAGAGACAGACAGAGAGACAGACGGATGATAGATAGACAGTCAGACAGACAGAGAGACAGACGGATGATAGATAGATAGATAGAAAGACAGAGAGAGAGACAGACGGATGATAGATAGACAGTCAGACAGACACACAGAGAGACAGACGGATGATAGATAGATAGACAGTCAGACAGACAGAGAGATGGACAGTCAGACAGACAGACCAACAGTCAGAAAGACAGATAGAGACAGACGGATGGATAGATAGACAGAGACAGACAGAGAGACAGATGGATGATAGATAGACAGTCAGACAGACAGACAGACGGATGATGGATAGACAGTCAGACAGACATACAGACAGACGGATGATAGATAGATAGATAGACAGTCAGATAGACAGAGAGATGGACAGTCAGACAGACAGACCAACAGTCAGAAAGACAGATAGAGACAGACGGATGGATAGATAGACAGAGACAGACAGACAGACAGAGAGACAGATGGATGATAGATAGACAGTCAGACAGACGGACAGACAGACAGACAGACAGACAGACAGACAGACGAATGGATAGATAGACAGTCAGATGGATTGATATATAGACAGAGACAGAGAGACAGACGGATGGATAGAGAGACAGAGAGACAGACGGATGGATAGATAGACAGACAGACAGACAGACGGATGGATAGATAGACAGAGACAGAGAGACAGACGGATGGATAGAGAGACAGTTAGATGGATTGATAGATAGACAGAGACAGACAGACAGACGGATGATAGACAGAGACAGAGAGACAGACGGATGGATAGATAGACAGTCAGACAGACAGACAGACAGACAGACAAATGGATATATAGACAGAGACAGACAGACAGACAGACAGACAGACAGACAGAGACAGACGGATGGATAGATAGAATGATAGACAGACAGACGGATGATAGATAGACAGTCAGACGGATGATAGATAGACACTCGGACAGACAGACAGACGAATGGATAGATAGACAGACAGAGACAGATGGATTGATAGATAGACAGTCAGAAAGACTGACAGACAAATGGATAGATAGACAGAGACAGAGAGACAGACAGATGGATAGATAGACAGACAGACGGATGGATAGATAGACAGACAGACGAATGGATAGATAGACAGAGACAGAGAGACAGACGGATGGATAGAGAGACAGTCAGACGGATTGATAGATAGACAGACAGACAGACAGACAGACAGACGGATGATAGACAGAGACAGAGAGAAAGACAGATGGATGGATAGATAGACAGGTAGACAGTTAGACAGACAGACAGATGATAGATAGACAGTCGGACAGACAGACAAATGGATAGATAGACAGAGACAGACGGATGGATAAATAGACTGAAAGACAGACAGACGGACGATAGATAGACAGTCAGATAGACAGTCAGACAGACGGATGATAGATAGACACTCGGACAGACAGACAGACAGACAGACGAATGGATAGATAGACAGAGACAGACAGAGAGACAGATGGATGGATAGATAGATAGACAGATGGATTGATAGATAGACAGTCAGAAAGACAGACAGACAAATGGATAGATAGACAGAGACAGAGAGACAGACAGATGGATAGATAGACAGACAGACGGATGGATAGATAGACAGACAGACAGACGGATGGATAGATAGATAGACGGATTGATAGATAGACAGCCAGAAAGACAGACAGACAGATAGTCAGATAGGGAGACAGACGGATGATAGATAGATAGACAGTCGGATGATAGATAGATAGACAGTCAGACAGACAGAGAGACAGACGGATGATAGATATACAGACAGTCAGACAGACGGATGGATAGACAGACAGACAGACAGATGATAGATAGATAGACAGTCAGACAGACAGACAGACAGACGAGACAGACGGATGGATAGATAGACTGACAGACAGACGGATGATAGATAGACAGTCAGACAGACAGACAGACGGATAGACAGATGATAGATAGACAGTCAGACAGACAGACAGACGAATGGATAGATAGACAGAGACAGACAGGGAGACAGACGGATGGATAGATAGACAGACGGATGATAGATAGACAGTCAGACAGACAGACGGATGATAGATAGACACTCGGACAGACAGACAGACAGACGAATGGATAGATAGACAGAGACAGACAGAGAGACAGATGGATGGATAGGTAGATAGACAGATGGATTGATAGATAGACAGTCAGAAAGACAGACAGACGAATGGATAGATAGACAGAGACAGACGGATGGATAGAGAGACAGTCAGATGGATTGATAGATAGAGACAGACAGACAGACGGATGATAGACAGAGACAGAGAGACAGACGGATGGATAGATAGACAGTCAGACAGACAGAGAGACAGACGGATGATAGATAGACAGACAGACAGACAGAGAGACAGACGGATGATAGATAGACAGTCAGACAGACACACAGAGAGACAGATGGATGATAGATAGACACCCAGACAGAGAGATGGACAGTCAGACAGTCAGTCAGACAGACAGACAGACAGACAGACAGACCAACAGTCAGAAAGACAGATAGAGACAGACGGATGGATAGATAGACAGAGACAGACAGAGAGACAGACGGATGATAGATAGACAGTCAGACAGACAGACAGATGGATGATAGATAGACAGTCAGACAGACATACAGACAGATGGATGATAGATAGACAGACAAACGAATGGATAGATAGACAGAGACAGACAGACAGACGGATGGATAGAGAGACAGTCAGATGGATTGATAGATAGACAGAGACAGACAGACAGACAGACGGATGATAGACAGAGACAGAGAGACAGACAGACGGATGGATAGATAGACAGTCAGACAGACAGACAGACAGATGATAGATAGACAGTCAGACAGACAGACAAATGGATATATAGACAGAGACAGACGGATGGATTGATAGACAGACAGACGGATGATAGATAGACAGTCAGACAGACAGACGGATGATAGATAGACACTCGGACAGACAGACAGACGAATGGATAGATAGACAGAGACAGACAGAGAGACAGATGGATGGATAGATAGATAGACAGACAGATGGATTGATAGATAGACAGTCAGAAAGACAGACAGACAGAGACAAATGAATAGATAGACAGACAGACAGACGGATGGATAGATAGACAGACAGACGAATGGATAGATAGACAGTCAGACGGATTGATAGATAGACAGAGACAGACAGACAGACAGACAGATGATAGACAGAGACAGAGACAGACAGACGGATGGATAGATAGACAGACAGACAGACAGACAGACAGATGATAGATAGACAGTCAGACAGATAGACAGACAAATGGATAGATAGACAGAGACAGACAGACAGACAGACAGACAGAGAGACAGACAGATGGATAGATAGACAGACAGACGGATGGATAGATAGACAGACAGACGAATGGATAGATAGACAGAGACAGAGAGACAGACGGATGGATAGAGAGACAGTCAGACGGATTGATAGATAGACAGAGACAGACAGACAGACAGACAGACAGACAGACAGATGATAGACAGAGACAGAGAGACAGACAGACGGATGGATAGATAGACAGACAGACAGACAGACAGACAGACAGATGATAGATAGACAGTCAGACAGATAGACAGACAAATGGATAGATAGACAGAGACAGACAGACAGACAGACAGAGAGACAGACAGATGGATAGATAGACTGATAGACAGACAGACGGATGATAGATAGACAGTCAGACAGACAGACGGATGATAGCTAGACACTCGGACAGACAGACAGACGAATGGATAGATAGACAGAGACAGACAGAGAGACAGATGGATGGATGGATAGATAGATAAACAGATGGATTGATAGATAGACAGTCAGACAAATGGGTAGATAGACAGAGACAGACAGACAGACAGATGGATAGATAGACAGACAGACGGATGGATAGATAGACAGACGGATGGATAGATAGATAGACGGATTGATAGATAGACAGCCAGAAAGACAGACAGACAGAGAGACAGACGGATGATAGATAGACAGTCAGACAGACAGAGAGACAGACGGATGATAGATATACAGACAGTCAGACAGACGGATGGATAGATAGACAGACAGACAGACAGACAGACAGATGATAGATAGACAGTCAGACAGACAGACAGACGAATGGATAGATAGACAGAGATAGACAGGGAGACAGACGGATGGATAGATAGACTGACAGACAGACGGATGATAGATAGACAGACAGACAGACAGACGGATGATAGATAGACACTCGGACAGACAGACAGACAGACAGACAGACAGACAGACAAATGGATAGATAGACAGAGACAGACAGAGAGACAGACAGAGAGACAGATGGATGGATAGATAGATATACAGATGGATTGATATATAGACAGTCAGAAAGACAGACAGACGAATGGATAGATTGACAGAGACAGACAGACAGACAGACAGAGAGACAGACGGATGGATAGATAGACAGACAGTCAGACAGACAGACAGATAGTCAGACAGGGAGACAGACTGATGAAAGATAGACAGACAGATAGTCAGACAGGGAGACAGACGGATGATAGATAGACAGTCAGACAGACAGCGAGACAGACGGATGATAGATAGACAGTCAGTCAGACAGACAGACGGATGGATAGATAGACAGACGGATTGATAGATAGACAGACTGATAGTCAGACAGGGAGACAGACGGATGATAGACAGACAGTCGGATGGATAGATAGACAGTCAGACAGATAGATAGATAGATAGATAGATAGATAGATAGATAGATAGATAGATAGATAGATAGATAGATAGATAGATAGATAGACAGTCAGACAGATGGATGGATGGATAGACAGACAGACAGATAGATAGATAGACAGTCAGACAGACAGATAGGCTGGCAGAGAGACAGACGGATTGATAGATAGACAGTCAGACAGACAGAGAGACAGACGGATGGATAGTTAGACAGACAGATAGAGAGATGGATAGATAGACAGACAGACGGATGGATATATAGACAGTCAGACGGATTGATAGATAAACAGTCAAAAAGACAGACAGACAGATAGTCAGACAGAGAGACAGACAGACGGATGGATAGATAGATAGACAGACGGATGGATAGATAGACAGACAGACGAATGAATAGATAGACAGAGACAGACAGAGAGACAGATGGATGGATAGATAGATAGACAGATGGATTGATAGAAAGACAGTCAGAAAGACAGACAGACGAATGGATAGATTGACAGAGACAGACAGACAGTCAGACAGACGGATGGATGGATGGAATGGAGTGATCTGATGATGTTCTCTCCCTCCTCCAGAAATATAACGATGCTCTGATCATTAATGAGGATGCCAGGACTCTGGATGCTCTGGGGTTTCTGGACGGGTTTTTTGAGCAGGTCCGGAACGCCGGATATCACGAGACTGAGAGGAAACTCACAGCGATCTACGACTGTAAACAAACCTCCTTTACTGTAGCTTCATCAGCAGTTACACATCTGACCTCAGTGTCCTGGGGCACAAATCTAGAGTTCAGAAACCAGGGTGTGAAACAGAGAGTGTGTGTGTTTCACTGATGCAGGTCAGCGGCCGCAGTTGCTGCATTTGGCCACTGAGGGGCAGCAGAACCCTAAACTAGCGGAGCTGAAGTTCATCCTGGAGGAGGAATATCACAACAACGATCAGACGCGCACCGTCCTGTTCGTTAGGACCCGCGCCCTCGCTGATGTGAGTCTGCCCTCAGCGCCTGCACACAAAGTGTTTCTTCTTCAAATGTCTGATTCATGTGTGTGTGTGTTTACACTTAAATAAGGCCATGAAGAAATGGATTGATGACACAGATTCCCTGAAGTTCCTGAAGCCTGGAGTTCTGATAGGAAAAGGACGGAAATCCAACTTCACCGACTCAGGTGGGAATTTAAACACACACTTTTATCACATTTGTGTGTGTCATGATCTTAGAAAAGGCTTCTGTTTTAATACTTGAAAAACTGAAATGTTATTAAAAATGTAATCAAATAAAGGAGTCTAGACAAGAAGGAGCTCCATAATGTAAATAACTCCAAAAATAAATCCAGATGGTTTAATGTTTGAAAATGAAGAAATTAAGAATGTGAATAAAATATTAGTATTGGCCGTAAATATTAGTATTGTAACCAATAATAATAATTATAATAGATTGTAATTCTTATTTTGTTGAATTTTTTAATTTAATAAATGTTAGAATTAAAAATTTTGTAATAACGATAATTTTATTTTACAGTACAATTATATATGTTTTTTTACAATCTTATTGATATATAATAACAATTTTATGGCCGTTTGTGCAGCCATGAAGCACAGCAAACATTTTAGAGTTATTTTTGTATATTTTTTCTAAATATTTTGAATTCGATTTTATTCATATATTTTTTAATTTAAATTCAAGCTCTAGTAATTTTTGTTGTGTGTTTTTGTTTGATTGTTTTTTTGTTTGTAAATATGTCAAAATGAGAACAAAAATGAGAAATTAACATCTCTGTTTATATTTTAGATAGCCTGAAATAATATTTTTTAGGATACTTATATTACTTTATCCTAAAAAAACTTAACTTCAAGCTTTTTTAAACTACTTATCCTAAAAAAAACAACTTCAAGCTTTAAACTAAACTACTTATACTTAAACTACTTAAACTACTTATCCTAAAAAACTTACAATTTTCAAATTTCAAGCTTTTTAAACTACTTGTCTTAAACTTAACTTTAAACTTCAAGCTTTTAAAACAAATTATCTTACAAAAACATGAAATCTTCAAGCTTTTTAAACTACTTATCCTAAAAAACTTAAATTCTTCAAACTTCGAGTTAATTAAACTATTTATCTTAAAAATATTAAACTTCAAGGTTTTTAAACTATTTATATTTAAAAAACTTAAAAACTTCAAGCTTTTTAAACTAATTATCTTACAAAAACATTAAAATTTTCAAGCTTTTTAAAACTATTTATATTTAAAAAACAAACTTCAAGCTTTTTAAACTACTTATCTTAAAAAACTTAAAAACTTCAAGCTTTTTAAACTACTTATCCTAAAAAAAAACGTAAAATCTTCAAATTTCGAGTTAATTAAACTATTTATCTTAAAAAAACTTAAACTTTAAGGTTTTTTAAACTACTTATCCTAAAAAACTAAACTTCAAGCTTTTTAAACTACTTATCCTAAAAAACGTCAAATCTTCAAAGTTCGAGTTAATTAAACTATTTATCTTAAAAATCTTAAACTTCAAGCTTTTTAAACTACTTATCTTAAAAAACATAAAAACTTCAAGCTTTTTAAAACTATTTATATTTAAAAAACTTAAAAACTTCAAGCTTTTTAAACTACTTATCCTAAAAAACTTAAAAACTTCAAGCTTTTAAAACTAATTACCTTACAAAAACGTGAAATCTTCAAGCTTTTTAAAACTATTTATATTTAAAAAAACTTAAAAACTTCAAGCTTTTTAAACTACTTATCTTAAAAAACTTAAAAACTTCAAGCTTTTTAAACTACTTCTCTTAAAAAAACTTAAAAACTTCAAGCTTTTTAAACTACTTATCCTAAAAAACTTAACTTCAAGATGTTTAAACTACTTATCCTAAAAAACGTAAAATCTTCAAAGTTCGAGTTAATTAAACTATTTATCTTAAAAATCTTAAACTTCAAGCTTTTTAAACTACTTATCTTACATAAGCGTAAAAACTTTAAGCTTTTTCAACTATGTACTTATATAAGAAGTGTGTGTGTATATATATATATATATATATATATATATATATATATATATATATATATATATATATATATATATATATATATATATATATATATATATATATATATATATATATATATATATATATAAAATATAATGAAAAACATTTTTAGTGTGTTTTAATTAACGATAATATTATATGACATATATATGACATTTTTTCATGACAGTTGTCATTACTGTCATGCAAAGTTATATAAAAATCACATTAGAGAGATTCACAATAAGTCATGAAAAAAAGAATAGTTTTCATTTGTGTCACGTTTTGATCACATGTGATGTGTGTGTGATGTGTGTGCTACAGGAATGACGCTGACCAGTAAGAAGGGGGTGTTGGACTCTTTTAAGAGCTCCGATCAAAGTAAGATACTCATCGCCACATCTGTCGCTGATGAAGGCATCGATATCCCACAATGCAACCTGGTTCTGATGTATGAATATGTGGGTAACGTGGTGAAGATGGTGCAAGTTCGAGGTAACAAACATGTACATTCTTTCACACGCAAATAAACACAAATACACCGATTCACCACATACGTGTGTGTGTGTGTAGGTCGCGGTCGTGCGCAGGGCAGCCGGTGTTTCCTGATCTCCAGTAGTAAGGAACGCATTATGAAGGAGAAAATAAACATGATAAAGGAGAAAGTCGTGGAGGAGGCCATTGTCGAACTGCAGAGCCACCCCGCTGAACTCAGTAACAAGGTTCTGCACTTTCACTGCATGTTTTAAACATTAGTGCATCTCTGCTGCGTGACTGAACACTTGAATGTGTGTGTGTGTTCAGGTGGACGTGTTGCAGAGAGAAGAGAAGGCCCGGAGGGATCACGTCGGTGCCAGTCCCGAAAAACCCAAAACACAAGGCAGCTACCAGCTCCTCTGCGCCAAGTGCAAGAAGTTTGCATGCTTGACTGACCACCTTAGAGTCGTGCAGGTATGACCTTAATAATTCAATCAATTATACAAATAAAATAAATGCATAGGGCTGCTCAATAAATGTGAAATCGCAATGTGTGATTATCAAATCACAAATGCACTGCATGAGTGAAGTGGGAAAAGTACAACTGTATCATAATTCGTTAAAAATAATAAAATAAAATGTTTAAAACCTTCAAACCACAGGCTTTTTAAACTACTGATATTAAAAATACTTAAAACCTTTTAACTTCAAGCCTTTTAAGCTACTTTTTTTATATATATATATTATTAAAACTTCAAACTTTTTAAATGAACTTAACATTTTCAAACTTCAAGCTTTTTAAACTACTTATCCTAAAAAACTTACAATTTTCAAACTTCCAAGCTTTTTAATCATTTATCTTTATAAAAATAAAAATTTTCAAACTTCAAGAGATTTTAAACTACTTATCCTAAAAAACGTAATTTTCAAACTTTTTTAACTACTTATCTTTTTAAGCTTTTTAATCGATTTATCCTGAAAAAATCATTTTCAAACTCCAAGCGATTGTAAACTACTTATCAAAACTTAATTTTCAAACTTCAAGCTTTTTAAACTACTTATCTAAAAAACATAAAGTGGGAAAAGTACAGCTGTATCATAACAGTAGAAATATATTTCTGTTTTAATTTTTATAATTCGTTAAAATAATAAAATATTTAAAACCTTCAAACCACAGGCTTTTTAAACTACTGATATTAAAAATACTTAAAACCTTTTAACTTCAAGCCTTTTAAACTACTTTTTAAAAAAAATATATATATATATATTATTAAAACTTAAAACTTTTTAAATTAACTTAAAATTTTCAAACTTAAAGCTTTTTAAACTATTTATCTTTAAAAAAAATTTAACTTCAAGCTTTTAAACTAATTATGTTAAAAAAAAAAACTTCAAGCTTTTTAAACAACTTATCCTAAAAAACGTACAATTTTCAAACTTCAAGCTTTTTAAACTACTTCTCTAAAAAAATGTACAATTTTCAAACTTCAAGCTTTTTAATCAATTTATCCTAAAAACGTACAATTTTCAAGCTTTTTAATCAATTTATCTTAAAAACAATTAAAATTTTCAAACTTCAAGCTTTTTAAAACTACTTATCCTAAAAAACGTACAATTTTCAAACTTCAAGCTTTTTAATCAATTTATCTAAAAAAAAAAAATTCAAACTTCAAGCTTTTTCAAACTACTTATCCTAAAAAACTTAATTTTTCAAACTTCAAGCTTTTTAATCAATTTATCTAAAAAAAAAAAAATTCAAACTTCAAGCTTTTTCAAACTACTTATCCTAAAAAACTTAATTTTCAAACTTCAAGCGATTTTAAACTACTTATCCTAAAAAACTTAATTCTCAAACTTCAAGCTATTTTAAACTACTTATCCTAAAAAACTTACAATTTTCAAACTTCAAGCTTTTTAATCAATTTATCCTAAAAAACTTACAATTTTCAAACTTCAAGCTTTTTAATCAATTTATCTGAAAAAAAAAATACATTTTCAAACTTCAAGCAATTTTAAACTAATCCTAAAAAACTTAATTTTCAAACTTCAAGTGATTTTAAACTAATCCTAAAAAACGTACAATTTTCAAACTTCAAGCTTTTTAAACTACTTATCCTAAAAAACTTCAAGCTTTTTAATCAATTCATCTTAATTTTTTTTTTAATTTTCAAACTTCAAGCGATTTTAAACTACTTATCCTAAAAAACTTAATTTTACATTTACATTTACATTTACATTTAGTCATTTAGCAGACGCTTTTATCCAAAGCGACTTACAAATGAGAGCAATAGAAGCAACTACAACAGTCAGAGGCTACAGTATGCAAGTGCTGTAACAAGTCTCAGTTAATCTAACACAGAACACACAGGAATTTTTTTTTTTTTTTTTTTTATTTTTTTTTTTTTTAAATAAATTAGACAGACAGACAATGAATAGAATGATAAGTGCTATTCTTGATTGGTCAGGTGCTGCTGGAAGAGATGCGTCTTTAGATGTTTTTTGAAAATGGCTACAGACTCGGCTGCTCGAATTGAGATAGGCAGGTCATTCCACCAGGTGGGGGCAGTCCAGGAAAAGGTCCGTGACAGTGATTTCATGCCTCTCTGGTATGGCACCACAAGGCGTCGTTCACTGGTAGAACGCAAACTCCTGGAGGGTGTGTATGTCTGAACAAGCGAGTTAAGGTAAATTGGTGCAGAGCCAGTGGTTGCTTTGAAGGCGAGTACCAGTGCCTTGAATTTGATGCGAGCGGCTATTGGTAGCCAGTGGAGTCTAATGAAGAGAGGCGTGACGTGCGCTCTCTTCGGCTCGTTAAAGACCAACCTCGCCGCTGCATTCTGGATCAGTTGCAAGGGTTTGATAGTGCATGCCGGAAGGCCTGCTAGAAGAGCATTACAGTAGTCCAGTCTGGAGAGAACAAGAGCTTGGACCAAGAGTTGTGTGGTCAGCTCAGATAGGAAGGGTCTAATCTTCCTAATGTTGTATAATGCAAATCTGCAGGACCGGGTTGTTGCAGTAATGTGGTCAGTGAATTTTAGCTGATCATCAATCACAACTCCAAGATTCCTGGCTGTCCTGGACGGAGTTATGGTTGATGATCCTAGCTGAATGGAGAGATTGTGATGAAGTGCTGGGTTGGCTGAGACCACAAGCAGTTCAGTCTTTGCAAGGTTGAGTTGCAGGTGATGCTCCTTCATCCAGGCAGAAATGTCTGTTAGGCAGGCAGCAATACGAACACCAACCGTGGGATCATCTGGTTGAAATGAGAAGTAGAGTTGAGTGTCGTCTGCATAGCAGTGATAGGAAAAGCCATGTTTCTGAATGACCGATCCCAGTGATGACATGTAGATGGAGAAGAGAAGTGGTCCAAGCACTGAGCCCTGCGGAACTCCAGTGGCTAGATGATGTGACTTAGACACTTCACCTCTCCATGACACCCTGAAGGACCTACCTGAGAGGTAAGACTTGAGCCACTGGAGAGCAGTTCCTGAGATGCCCATCTTCATGAGAGTTGACAGGAGGATCTGGTGGTTAACTGTGTCAAAAGCAGCAGACAAATCCAGTAAGATAAGTACTGTGGATCTGGAAGCCGCTCTTGCCTGCCTCAGTGCCTCCGTAACCGAGAGCAGGGCAGTCTCAGTTGAGTGGCCGCTTTTGAAGCCTGATTGGTTGATATCCAGGAGGTTGTTCTGTTCAAGAAACGTAGACAGCTGGTTAAAAACAACTCGCTCGAGTGTCTTTGCAATGAAAGGCAGAAGGGATACCGGTCTGTAGTTTTCTAAAAGTGCTGGGTTCATAGAGTGTTTCTTAAGCAGTGGGGTTACCCGAGCCTGCTTAAATGCTGTGGGGAAGGTCCCGGTGTGAAGAGAGGTGTTGACAATGTGAGTGAGTGCAGGAGTAACAGAAGAAGAAATGGCCTGAAGGAGGTGAGTGGGGATAGGGTCAAGCGGACAGGTAGTGGGGTGGTTGGAAAGGATGAGTTTGGAGACTTCAGCTTCAGAGAGCAGAGAGAAGGAGGGGAGTGTATGTGTTATGGTTGTTGAGATGTGCGTGTCGGTTTGTGGTGCGGAGAATTGGCTGCTGATGGAGGAGGTTTTGTTTGTGAAAAATGATGCAAAGTCATCAGCTGTAAGAGTTGATGAAGGAGGGGGAGGAGGAGGACAGAGGAGCGAAGAGAACGTTCTGAAGAGTGCACGAGAGTCAGAGCAGTTGTGTATTTTGTTGTGATAGTATGTAGTTTTAGCAGTGGAGACGTTACTAGAGAAAGAAGCGAGAAGAGACTGATACAGGGTCAGGTCAGTAGTGTTTTTAGTTTTGCGCCACTTCCTCTCTGCCGCCCGGAGCCCAGAGCGATGTTCGCGGAGAACATCAGACAGCCAGGGGGCAGAGGGAGTGGTGCGGGCTGGCCTGGATGAAACGGGACAGAAGTTGTCTAAGCAAGATGTTAGAGTGGAGCAAAGAGTGTCAGTAGCACTGTTAGTGTCCAGTGCTGAGAACTGAGCAGGTGGAGGGAGTGAGGATGAAACCATAGTGGATAGACGGGAGGGAGAGAGTGAGCGTAGATTACGCCGAAAGGTAATCAGCGGAGTAGTGTGTGTTGTGTTAGGAGTTAGTAGGAGGTTAAGAGTGATGAGAAAGTGATCTGAGGTGTGTAAAGGAGTAACTAAAGTGACGTCTGTGGAGCAGTAGCGTGTGTAGATAAGATCAAGATGGTTACCTGATTTATGAGTAGCTGTAGTAGATACTTGCTTAAGATCAAATGAGGTCAGAAGAGTGGTGAAGTCTGCAGCCTGGGGTTTATCAAGGTGGATGTTGAAGTCACCGAGCAGTACCAGAGGAGTGCCATCCTCAGGGAAGTGAGAGAGTAAAATATCCAATTCCTCCAGGAAGTTACCCAGTTGACCTGGAGGACGATAAATAACTACAACATGGATTTTAGCAGGGTGAGTGACAGTGATTGAGTGCGATTCAAATGAGCAGTTGCCAGATAGAGAAGGAATGGGCTCAAATTTCCAATCCTTTGAGATGAGCAGACCAGTACCTCCGCCCCTCCCAATCTGGCGAGAGGTGTGTGAAAAAGCGAAATTATTTGAGAGGGCCGCAGGAGTGGCAGTGTCTTCTGGTTTGATCCAGGTTTCAGTTAGAGCCATGAGACTGAGATGTGAATGAGTGGAAATAGATGAAATAAAGTCTGCTTTGTTTACAGCAGACTGGCAATTCCAGAGACCAATTGGAATGGACATTAATGTAGCAGAGGAAATGGGTACACTACGCAGATTAGTAGGATTACGGCGTCTAGAATGTACAGAGCGTGATTTACGGGTGTGTGTGATAATAGTAGAGATTTGGAAGCACATTGTGAATACGGGTCAGAGAAATTAGCAGATGAAAACAAGCAAAAACACAAAAGTGGACAAAGTATGTATATATAGCTATACTCAAGTGCCTTGTCGGTGTCCTTGCTCGAGTGGAGTCGCGCAGAGTAGAGTCGAATGGTCTTTACACTCTTCGGGCTTCACACGAGGGCTGCCGCTTCCGCTGCCGCGGAGTACTACTCAATTTATACTCACATTAAAAGTCGTTATTGAATACAGCTGGCTACTCCCAGTGAAACGCGTTAGTTCGCACGAGGTCAAACAATAACAAACCAGACTACAACAAACAGCCAACTACAGCAAACAGACAGCGTTCTAAAGAACAGCTGAACTACAGATCAAATGAGGAAAATGTAAACAGAACTCACACACTAGCTGTTTTCCCTGATGTTCGATGCTTCTCTCTGGAGAACTCTCTGGAAAATTCTCTCTGGAATTTTCAAACTTCAAGCGATTTTAAACTACTTATCCTAAAAAACTTAATTCTCAAACTTCAATCGATTTTAAACTACTTATCCTAAAAAACGTACAATTTTCAAACTTCAAACTTTTTAATCAATTTATCCTAAAAAACTTACAATTTTCAAACTTCAAGCTTTTTAATCAATTTATCCTAAAAAACTTACAATTTTCAAACTTCAAGCTTTTTAATCAATTTATCTGAAAAAAAATTACATTTTCAAACTTCAAGCAATTTTAAACTACTTATCCTAAAAAACTAAAATTTTTATTTTTTGTATCCCCAGTTTTCTTAAGAATGTTTTTTCTGTTTGGACCATCTTTCTGTTTGTTTGTCTCTCTATCATCTTTCTCATTATCTCTTTCCCTCAGGAGTCTCATCACATCGCTCTGGATCGCTCCATGTTCGAACGCTGTACAACTTTTCCTCATAAGAAACCCAGAATCTTTGATGGCTTCAATAAGAAAGAGAAGCTGCTCTGTGCCGACTGCAAACACGACTGGGGCCTCGTCGCCTCTTACCTCACGATCCAGGTGAATTCTTTGGAGCTCTTAATATTTTGAATTAGGTTTAATTTTAATATTTTAGTTATTTTTTATAGTACAATTGAGATACTATTGTTAATATATTGAGTCAGATTTCATTTTTATATTTTTCGTTATTATTCGTTTCTATAGTTTTCACTTTAATTTAAGTTTTAGTAATTTTGTTGTTTTTATTTGTGTTTTAACGTGTCAGTTTAGTTTATAGTAATTTTTAGGGGTTCAAGAGCGTAGCGCTGAAACCTTATTGTAATTGTTACATTTTCCAATGATCATCATTCTCCCCTAAAAGTGATCGGGCAGACCAAACCGTAAGACTTGAAACTTTGAGGGCAATGTCAGCGAGGCGTGCCCCGATCGGCCTGATGGAGGCGCTACATCGGTCAAAAATAACTCCTAAACCGTTAGGCGTGGGCTCAAGTGTGTTATATCGTAGGAATCCTTGGCTCAAGACGGTCAAAATGCATGGATATGGATTTGCTCATTCCTTAGGCAATATTTTCGAGTAATTTTGGATTTTTTGAAAACCTACTTTTGCAAACTACTCCCAGGTTTTTTTTTTTTTTTTGCCTGATCGGAACCAAACCAGTGCTGAAATATTTTCTGGAGAGTGAATATCACTCATTATATCATGCCAGGTTTTACCTTATGGTTTGTGCAAAGGTGGGATTTAGCACTTAAAAAAAAAAACTTTTGCGAATATCTTCAAAACTGTTATTCCGATCGAGACGAAACCACCGCAGGAAATTCGAAAACATAGGTTGATAAATATAAGAAAAAAAACATAAAAATGGCTATGACCACCCAACTGTTACTTGGAATGCAGTGTCTTTCTATGAGGACATTGGCGTATATAAAAAAAAACATGACCGCAATCGGCCAATGAAATTTGAGTATCTATTAGACAAGCTTAACGGAGGCAGACCGGAAGGAAACTCGGTATGCGTTATCCACATGATGTCCTGACTCCTGAAGGAGCCTGAGAAGTTTCGAGCCAGCGCTTTTCACGGTAGTTAGACTCCTGAATTCTTGCCGAGTCCAACGATACCAAACATGCCAGGTCTTGGTTTGTGCAAAGGTGGGATTTAGCAAAAACTTTTGCGAATATCTTCGTAACCGTTAATCGAGACGAAACCCCCGCTGGAAATTTGAAAACATAGGTTGATAAATATAAGTGTCTATAACTTCAAAACAACATTTTTACACCAAATTTTACACTAATATGTTTGGGTACACTCTGAGGACCTCTAAAAAAAGTGGTGGAGATCAGGCAAGAGGTGGTGCTATAACTGTTTAAAAAACATATTTTTCCTTAGAAAATTTGCCCGTATTGGCTGTAAATGGTATTTTCCATCTATGATGGAAGTGGTTGCATGCTTGATAAATAAAACTTATCTTTTTATCCGTGCTTAAAGGCCTTAAACGCTTGAACCTGGTCATTACTGCTCGCAGCTATATTTTGTTTTTAGTTTTAGTAATGTTTGTCGAGATTCTATTATCGTTTTTTTTTTTTTTTGAACTACGCTTTATTTTTGTATTTTCTGTTTTAATTTTAAAGTTTTAGTAATTTTAATTTTTTTGTCAGTATAGTTTTTACTAAGTTTTAGTTGCTTGAGTTATTTAACTCAAACTTAACAAAATTAAAAATGGTGCCTAGCTGAAATAAAAAAAAGTTGCTATTTTTATAGCATCATTGAGATACTATTATAGTTTTTGTCAATATATTCAATCAGGTTTTATTGATATTTTATTTTTGGTTAAAGTTTTAAATTTTTTTGTTGTTTTAAATGTCAGTGTAGTTTTTAGTTTTAGTTACTTTTGTACTTAAACTTCAACAAAAATGAGAGATGTTCGCTGGCTAAAATAAAATTTTGTAATTTTGTTGCTTTTGCTATTTTTTGACACAAAAATGTCTATATATATATATTTTTTTTTTCTTTTTTTTTTTGCTGAAACAAAATAAATGTAAGTTTTTCATATATTTTATTTCAGTTACTGAAATTAGTTTGTATTGCTTTAGTTAATGATAATAACCCTGATTCTGAGCAGATGAATCTGAAATCAAAAACTGCCAAGAACAGATATTATGTAAATCTTAAAGTATTAAAAAAAACTGTTCTGACAGAACGCAAAATTCGACTGAGTTTAAGTGTGTGTTGAATGCTGATTCTGATTATTAGTTGAAATCATCAGTATTTGATCATAAACGGATGAATTCTTGTTGTCGTGTGACCCCAGGATCTGCCGCTGTTGAAGATCGAGAGTTTCGTTGTGCAGGATTGCGCCACTGGGAAGCAGTTTTACTTCAGGAAATGGCGCGACGTGACGTTTGCCATCCGGGAGTTTGACATTACGGAGATCACGCCTCTAACATGGCCGCTGAGAGACACAACATTACAAACTTAAATCTTTTAAATCTCACTCTAAATTTGAATGTACTTTTTAATTTGGTGAACTCTGATTGTGTAATCCAGATGATGTGTAGTCTGTTAACAACCCAACAAACATATACAGTAGAGCACAGTTACTCTCATCTTTCTGAGGTTACATGTTGAGCAAATGTGTAGTTTAACATTTTAATTTAAACTTTGGATAGGGGTACTTTTCCTGATTAATTAGACGTGACTATTATTTTGAAATAATTAATAATGAAAATATTTGATATGAATGTGTGTTACATTTGATATCAACTGAAGATTATCAAAATAAAATAACTCACGATATTAAAATATTATGAATATAATATTTTGTGAATATAGTGTATTATTTTATGTTAAGAAAATAAAGCCTATTTTAGGACCATTTATATATACAGGTGCTGGTCATATAATTAGAATATCATCAAAAAGTTTATTTATTTCACTAATTCCATAAAAAAAAAAAAGTTTATTTCTTTTAATTTTGATGATTATAACAGTCAACTAAGGAAAATCCCAAATTCAGTATCTCAGAAAATTAGAATATTACTTAAGACCAATACAAGTTAAGGATTTTTAGAAATCTTGGCCAAATGAAAAGTATGAATATGAAAAGTATGAGCATGTCCAGCACTCAATACTTAATTTGGGCTCCTTTTGCCTGATTTACTGCAGTGATGCGGCGTGGCATGAGGAGATCAGTCTGTGGCTCTGCTCAGGTGTTATGAGAGCCCAGCTTGCTCTGATAGTGGCCTTCAGCTCTTCTGCATATCGCATCTTCCTCTTCACAATAGCCCATAGATTTTTTCAGCCGAGTTTGCTGGCCAATTAAGAACAGGGATACCATGGTCCTTAAACCAGGCACTGGTTGCTTTGGCACTGTGTGCAGGTGCCAAGTCCGGTTGGAAAATGAAATCTGCATCTCCATAAAGTTGGTCAGCAGCAGGAAGCATTAAGTGCTCTAAAACTTCCTGGTATGCGGGTGCGTTGACCTTGGACCTCAGAAAACACAGTGGACCAACACCAGCAGATGACATGGCACCCCAAACCATCACTGACTGTGGAAACTTTACACTGGACCTCAAGCAACGTGGATTGTGTGCCTCTCCTCTCTTCATCCAGACTCTGGGACCCTGATTTCCAAAGGAAATGCAAAATTGACTTTCATCAGAGAACATAACTTTGGAGCACTCAGCAGCAGTCCAGTCCTTTTTGTCTTTAGCCCAGGCGAGACGCTTCTGACGCTGTCTGTTGTTCAAGAGTGGCGACAGCTGAAACCCATGTCTTGCATACTCCTGTGCGTAGTGGTTCTTGAAGCACTGACTCCAGCTGCAGTCCACTCTTTGTGAATCTCCCCCACATTTTTGAATGGGTTTTGTTTCACAATCCTCTCCAGGGTGCGGTTATCCCTATTGCTTGTACACTTTTTTTCTACCACATCTTTTCCTTCCCTACGCCTCTCTATTAATGTGCTTGGACACAGAGCTCTGTGAACAGCCAGCCTCTTTTGCAATGACCTTTTGTGTCTTGCCCTCCTTGTGCAAGGTGTCAATGGTCGTCTTTTGGACAATTTGGGGATTTTGGGATTTTCCTTAGTTGTCAGTTATAATCATCAAAATTAAAAGAAATAAACATTTGAAATATATCAGTCTGTGTGTAATGAATTAATATAATATACAAGTTTCACTTTTTGAATGGAATTAGTGAAATAAATCAACTTTTTGATGATATTCTAATTATATGACCAGCACCTGTACATGTATGTGTGTGTGTAATAATGCGATTAATGTGTGCAATTAATTAAACAATTGACAGCACACATGCATATATATATGTGCGTGGAAGTTCATGTGTGTGTAAAGGCAGGCGTCACAAAACTTTTGGCAGTATAGTGTATATCAGTGATTGAAACATAATTTTTAAGACAATTAAGCACAATTTTCATGTAATTGTCATTACGATAATGCAAGACAATAATGTTTTTATGCACCATATGGAACTATTCTTAAAATGAAAGCAAACTTAAATGTAAAAATCATCATGTTAGAAAGATAAATCAATAATTCACAAATAATTTGGGGGGGAGGGGGGTGCTTAATTTTGTCAAAAATGATTCATAATGCAAAACAAACAAACCAAAAAAAAACTGAAATGCTCATAAAAGCAGGATTTTTTTCCCCCTACAATTCTCTTGATAGATTATTCGCCCTGCGAGGTGGAAAATAGTTCAATTAAAACAATTAATGGCAGTCTATAAAGCCTCGAGTTAATGATGCTTGAAATTCCCAGCGTTCACTTGCATCCGGAGCAGAACCTGGATGTGTGGATGTCTGAGGAATAACAGCACGTTCATCAAAGCACGAGCCGCTGTGTTTGTGTGGGGGTTTGTGAATTTAGGACAGGTTTACAGCAAAAACTGCCTCTTGCATGGAAATATTCATGCTTTTACAGCCTTTGATTCAT
>JARQWZ010004070.1:2500-40000 GCA_033150135.1 Gobio occitaniae | reverse complement strand
TGCTTCAGTGGTTCTTCAGAGGTACTATATAGCACCTTAGTCAAAGAACCGCTGAAGAACCTCTGAAGAACCACTGAAGAACCACTGAAGCACCAAAATTGGTGCTATATAGCACCTTAGTCAAAGAACCTCTGAAGAACCTCCGAAGAACCGCTGCAGAACCTCTACACTCTAAAAAAAAAAAAGGTTCTATATGGCACCAAAAATGGTTCTTGGCTCGAAATCATAGGGGAACCTTTTTTAGTGCTATATAGCACCAATTTTGGTGCTTCAGTGGTTCTTCACCGGTTCTTCAGAGGTTCTTCACCGGTTCTTTACCGGTTCTTTGACTAAGGTGCTATATAGCATCTCTGAAGAACCGCTGAAGAACCACTGAAGCACCAAAATTGGTGCTATATAGCACTAAAAAAGGTTCCCCTATGATTATGAGCCTTTTTTTTAGTGTGTATGATTACGACGAAGAACAATTTTGGTGCCATATAGAACCTTTTTTTTTTAGAGTGTAGGGTTAAATGAGCCTATTATATAGTGCTCCACTACTTTGCGTTTTGTCCTTTTAGAGTTCAAATAACGTCCGTTTGTCTTCCGCCGAAGAAAGCAAGTGTGTGGAGCGAGTAAATGAGGGCTGAATATTCAATGTCCGCCGGGTGAACTGCTCCTCTAAGCCCGGCTGGGGTCCTGATACGACTGAGTTCAAGTCTCTGGTTCTCTATTGGTGTTTGGTTGAGGTGAGGTCAGTCTGAGACCCAGAGACTTGTGCGTTTCAGTCGGCCTCCGTGCCACAGTGAGTCCTGAGGGGAAGGGGTAGAAAGCGAGGAGGGCGGTGAGAGTCCCTGATTGCGGAACCGTATGATCAGATTGTAGGGCGTATGACCTGCAGTTCTTCTAGTTTTGGAGTCCGGTGTTATGACGTGGATCGGTGCGGCGAGCTCTTCAGAAGAACCAGCGGAAGGTGTCAGCAGCTCCGGCCGATGGTGCTCTCTGTGGGAAGACACAGTTTAGATCGATATCATGACCCAGGTAATGACAGAAATCATGTGGAAAATGGTGCGAGTCATCTTCAGGATGAGATGTGACTGTGCAAAGTATTGGATTGTTTAAAAATGGGAGTAAAATTGGGAAACCGAACAAAATGGACCAACCAAAAATAATGACCCAGTTACACACAGAAACCATGCGTTACATACGTGAAAAATGGTGTGTGTCCTCTTTACCATAAGATGCAATGATTTAAAATATTGGATCGTTAAAAAATGAGAGTAAAATTGGGAAAACAAACACAACAGACCCAGTTACACACAGAAACCATGCGATACATATGTGAAAAATGGTGTGTGTCGTCTTTACTATAAGATGTAATGATTTAAAACATTGGATCGTTTAAAAATGAGAGTAAAATTGGGAAACTGAACACAACAGACCCAGTTACACACAAAATCCATGCGATATATATGTGAAAAATGGTGCGAGTCGTCTTCAGGATGAGATGTGATGATTTAAAGTATCGGATCGTTTGAAAATGGGAGTAAAATTGGGAAAACGAACAAAATGGACCAACCCAAAATAATGACCCAGTTACACACAGAATCCATGCGATATATATGTGAAAAATGGTGCGAGTCGTCTTCAGGATGAGATGTGATGATTCAAAGTATTGGATCATTTAAAAATGAGAGTAAAATTGGGAAACCAAACACAACAGACCCAGTTACACACAGAATCCATGCGATATATATGTGAAAAATGGTGTGTGTCGTCTTTACCATAAGATACAATGATTCAAAGTATTGGATCGTTTAAAAATGAGAGTAAAATTGGGAAACCAAACACAACAGACCCAGTTACACACAGAAACCATGCGATACATATGTGAAAAATGGTGCGAGTCGTCTTTACCATAAGATGCAATGATTTAAAGTATTGGATCCTTTAAAAATGGGAGTAAACTTGGGAAAACGAACACAATGGACCAACACAACCATCAGTTTGCAAAGGCCTTTGCAACCAAGCTGAGGCTAACATGTATGTCACTATTATTGACGAATTGCTTTTCAATTAAGAAATGGATTTTGTAAGTCGCTTTGGATGATTATAAACGGTCTTACAAGTCATTCATCTGATTAAGGGTGCTTTCACACCTGCCTCATTTAGTTGGGTTGAATCGAAATTTTTCTCATAGAAATTTGGTCTGATGACCGTATTAGGTCCCAACTTTTGAAGAACAGCGCAATCTTCGCTTGAAGTGACGAGCGATGTGCGCTCGCTGTTTGCAGGGCATTAGAGCGTTGTTTTCAAGTCGCATCCGCGCTTCATTATAGAAATTTATTGTTTGCATATTGTGGTGTATACAAACAATAGCCAGGGACAAAACCAGCCCGCGCAGTCGCAGTTTAGGAAATACGCCATGGCCAATGAGTGATGTGGATGTTGTCATGTGACTGCATTTTGGTTCGTTTCAACCGGTTCGGACCAAAGCAATCAGTGTGGTGTGAAAAGGAACCAAAAAAGCTGAAAAATGCTACAATGTATAATTGCTTGCCCTTGGTTCGGACCAAATAAACCGAACTAGAGATGCGAAAGCCTGGGCATAACTTTTAAGTCTGTTGCAGAGGTAGATTGATCTAATCTGACTCCGAAAAGTAAGACTGATTACCCCTAACTAACTGCGAGTTGAGTTCCTCTGGAACTCATAAAGTTTGTGAGGATTGATAGCCTAGAAATCTTGATGCACCCTAGCGGCAGAAAATCTAATTTGCAGCCAGGGCGTCTAGCAACTCTCCGTTGGCTTGCGAGCTGGAAAACCAAACTCTGGTCAGGCCAAACACGTCGTGTATAGAGTCTGTGGGCGGGCTTAACATAATGACGGCAGAGTTGCGGAGGTTCTGCGTGCTACTCATAAACAAAGAAGCTGGCGAACGGCGGTCTTTCCAATCGGCTTTGGCCGCGACTCTGGAAGACTCTGGAGTTAAGCTTTTCTTTGAGAAAAGAACAAAGAACGGCACTGAAGTCATTCTTAAGAAAGGAAGATGTGTTCAGAGTTTTGCCGATGAAAGTTTAATCTATCAACTAGCTCCGCTTCAGCTTCTTCGCTGCTCTGGTTGGTTGTAGCACTATCCTATTGTGTGCAGAGGGAATTTGAAAGACAACCGTTTATCCCGCCCATAGACGGTAAATAAATATGGGCGAAGTGTCCGTAATGTCACTCATTAGATTCTGAAGAGACGTTTTGAAGCGCAAAGTCGGGTCGAGCTGGGCGTCGCCATCTTGGCGTCATCGTGCATCACTCCTGGATAACAGAAAATGGGCACAAAGGCGGGACGTGGGGAGGGCTGAGGTGACGACTAACAGACAGCAGACAAACGGCTATCCACCTGTCACTCAAAGTGGCCACGCCCTTAATTATGCAGAACTTTAAGGCGTTATATAATGTAAATGAATGAGTTGTAAAATAATTCACCCCCCTCACAGTCGTCATGAAGGGCAAAATTAGCCGTATAGACCAAAAGGAACAGTAAACTTGTGTTCTTCTGCTGTAAAGTTGGGCATTTTAACATGAGCTCAATGAGATTCTGCTCCTTCTGGAGTCTGAAAATAGTATATATATTTTCAAAAAAAAACGTTTTCTCTAAAACTGCAGGAAAACCAAAGCCATAAATCTAAAATTTGAGGTTGATATCTCAATAAATGAGCGTTCAGTCAGATTTCGGTTGTGTGAAATAAATCTCCATTCAGTTCCAATGCGCTCATTTTAGACCGCGAGGAGCACAAGTGTGACTTTTATTAGGACCATTTAACCTTTTCAAATCATGTCCGTGATTTTTTTTGTGTTCACACAGCAAAACCTTAAAGTTTCGTAACATTCAGATGAAGTAAAAAAACAACACGTACATGCCCCTCGGATTGAGCCCTACCAATGGTGTGTTCCCACACCCAACATCTTGATGTGAGTCAGGCTAGAGGACTGAACAACTGAAAGACAATCAAGAGTTCAGACACTAAGTAGCACGTAAACTAGTCGTCCAAGAGTGCATTCTAGTATTTTTTCATAATCTGACATCTGCACACACACTTTCTAATTTATTCAGTGTCATCTGTGACTTTTTGCAGTGAATAATGCACCGTTAATGCCGCTGGTCTAGTGTAGTATCACTTAGTGCATATTACTCTCGTGTAACTGTCTTGAACATCTAGGCTGGGGCTTGCCGTAGGCATTGGATAAAAGCATCTGCCGAATGCTTAAACGTAATGTTTTCAAACGGTTCCAAGAACCTCCTCAGCATTAGGGATGATTATAATGAGACATCCCAAATGTGCAGTGCCAGGAAAGATGACTTGATAAACTCTTCCTCATCCAATGTGCACAGGCAAAATCCAGTCATTTCTATAGGAGTCCATGCGATTGACCCTTTCCACAGACTGTGATGACGCGTTTTAACGGTCATCAATATCGTATATCCTGCAGCATTTTTTGTATTTTCTTTTTAAAAAATATATATGTACATTTATAATACTAATACTTTATTATTTTTGCATCAAATTACAAAAAAAAAGTTACCGCTGCTGTGAGGGTGTTTCTAATACAGCGTCTATGGGAGCGATGGTAAAAATTAATATATTTCTCTCTTTTGACTGCCATTATTAATCTCACTCTATTTTTTCGCTCTTTTTGAAAGTTGTGAAATCACTATTGTAGCGTTTTTCTTTTGCTATTTGAGCAAATGGGCACACAAAAAAATATTTAATGTATTCTCTCATTTATAGCTATAATATTTAACCCAACTTGAGCCCTATTCGGGATTAGTATTATCTGGGGACCTCGTGTGATTTAGAAATTACCCCCCCACATCTTAATTTTGCGTGGCGCATTCGCACGGGATAAGCATGCCTGTGATTTTACTCGAATTTACTGATGTCAAGACTTGTAAATGTTTTTTCGTTATAGATATAGCTGTATGAAATTATAAACAGTCGCATCGATAACATTTTTACATAGTTTTATAGTAATAAAAATAATTTCGTTCAGTTAGAGAACAGACGCTACAATTAAAAACTGAACTGAGCAATATAATAACAATATACGGCGGAAGATTCAGTTTCAAAGCTAAATGTAAAAGCACCCATTTAAGCGAGTTTGTCATATGTTCTGTTTTTGTGTTTTTCATTAAGAATAATATTAAACACACCATTCAAGCAATTTACTCCCAAATTGGTGCTCATTCTAAAGTGAAAGTATAATCCACGCGGGAATTCATAACGGTGCGCATTATATGCAAAAATGTGAAAGATAATGATAGAAATGCGCACAAGAAACAAAAACCTTGCAAAAATGATATACGATCCGCCTAATCCCGACCAATCACAGAGATGCCAATTCGCACGGGACTAATATTATCACAAGGACCTGGTGTTCGGCGAAATATGGTAGGTAATTTGCGGGGGAATTTTTACTTTACAAATTACAGACATGGCCGATTCGCACGGGATTAAGATTACAGACATTCTCTGCAATTATTACAAATAACCAGAGGTTAATTATAATCCCGTGCGAATCGGCCATGTCTGTAATTGGTCGGGATTAGGCGGATCGTATATCATTTTTGCAAGGTTTTTGTTTCTTGTGCGCATTTCTATCATTATCTTTCACATTTTTGCATATAATGCGCACCGTTATGAATTTAGTATTAACCTCTGGTGATTTGTAATAATTGCAGAGAATGTCTGTAATCTTAATCCCGTGCGAATCGGCCATGTCTGTAATTTGTAAAGTAAAAATTCCCCTATAGGAATAGGGCTTATGATGACTTCCGCTCTGAGAAACCCGGAAATGTGAAAAGGGTCTATTTACAATGGCAAAAGATTTCCACGTGTAGATTTCGCAACAGTAAAATGGCCTGTGAAATTTCATGAATGTGAACTGTGGACTAGATCTGATGGTGCTGGATTGTGATGGTCTGGTGTTAGCGGGTTGTGAATAGATTAAGCCATCTTTGTATTATTGCCGAGGACTTGCAACGTGTTGCCTCATCTCTCAGCCCTCAATACCGACTGTGTGTGTGTGTGTGTGAGAGCGATAAAGTGTGTGCTTGAGTGCAAGGGCATTTTTCCAGCATAAGAGGGCTCAAACACACACACGCACACACACATTAATGCACGATGGTTAATTATGGCCGCTTGTGCCAAGACTGGGCTCTACTCCAAACCCCCTGCCACATCATTCCCAATTAAACAGCCCACTTCAATAGACCTCCCAGCATATGTGTGAGTGTGAATCCCACCTCCATCGAGCTGCCCGGCTTCTTCTTGAGTTCTTCACACTTTCTGAACTTGCAGATCTGATGACCCGTCTTTCTGTTTCGACAGGAGCTGCACACGCCGCAGTTGATGAGCCTCCTACAGGGGGCGCAGACGCCGCATCGCTTGCGCTTGCGTTTGGCAGCTCCGTTGCTGTTGACGTTGCTACAACTGCCGTTTGCGTTTCCGTTAAGCGCGGCGGGCGAGCCGGAGCAAGACGAGCCGCTGTGCTGGCAGTCCGCCGCCACGTTGGCGATCTGAAACGCGCTGTCTGACATCGTGACTCCGGACGACCCTGCTCCGGAGTGGAGCGTCGTCATGACGATGACCCCTGGTGGCAGCGATAGACCCCCCAGTGGGGGCATCCCTCCGAACGTCCCGCTTCGGTCCGCCTCTCCGGCTCCGCCGGGGGGTCCAGATGGCGGGCACTTCAACCGGTTCATGCATTCGGCCCCCGTTACCGGAAGTCCGCGACATTGCTCCAGCGGCGAAAGGAAGTTGTCAGCCCCCATGGAGAGGGCGGAGTCTTGTGGAATGTGTTTGGCGGACATGTGCACGTTCACCTGCTCCGCCCTTGACATGCCAGTCCGATGTGTGTGAGGTCCGTTAACGTTAACCGTGGCGGGCTTTCGCCCCCACAGCATGGCGTTGTCGCAGGGCCAGGGCGGCATCGCCGATAGGCGGGCCGAGGGGAAGAGGGGCGTGGCTATACGGGCGATTTTGGCGGTCTGGGGGAACGGTGTTGCGGCAGCGGCGGCGGCGGCAGCCGTGCTGTTCTTATAGAAGGTGGCGAACGAGCGGTACCGCTCCATCTGCGCGCTGTAGTCCAACACGGGGTTCACGCACGAGTCGATCTGCAGGGGAAAGTCCCGCCCGGGGGTGGGGTTGTAGTTGTGGGTGTGGCCGTGGGCGTGGCCATGAGCGTGTGGGGTCTCCATGCACACACTACTGCTCATGTTCGCCATCAGAGCAAAACAAACACGCACTAACGCCCAACCATCCACGGCAATGGTCCTGTGGAGGAAAGAGGTGGAGGTGAACAGAGATGTTCATCAACTGAAGGTAAACGGAATTGACATTGTTAATTATTAATCTATGCGCATCATTTTGTTAAATTCATGTCCCTCGTAATCTTCAATCGAAATGGCGAGGGCGGGGCCACCTGTCACTCACATGAGATCCGCCAATAGCAAACCATTCAATCAATTCCACACAGATAAAATCTAAATAAATGTTGTCTCGGATATACGTCACAACAGACAATATGTAGGCAAAGCCTGAAGGATGCGTACAATGGAAAAAAACTAACAAAAGGGGGGGCGGTTTTGGGGGGGGGGGGGGGTGATTGAAAAATTAAGACAATTACAGATTATCCAATAGGATCTAAGTGGATTTTTAATTGATTCCCATTAGGTTCCGAATATATAATAGATATTCCATTTTTAAAACTGTACACGTGCGATTCAGTCAAATTTAGATTAAAACGCGGTTCAGACCAACTGCTTTGTATGCATTTATGTACATTTATTTAGCATAATTTACAGCGTTATATCTAACACTATCAGGTCTGCCTTTAAATGTGTTGTTGTTTTAATTAGAGGAACAACAGTAATCGCGATAATAAGCCGTGCAGAAGAAAGTTACCGTGTCAAAATGTGTGTGTGTGTGTGTGTGTTTATGTGAAAGAGAAAGAGAGAGAAACGCTGCTACAAATCCACCCCCCCTAACACCCCCCGCTACCGTCGCCTCGAGCATCAATTACGGTAATTACTCTCCGCCTGCTGCGGCACCGACGCGCGGATCAGAGGTCATTAAGGGCGTGAGACCGCTGGACACTACGGTGCAATTAAAGGCGACGGATTAATTCTCTTGGCCATCGCACGTCAGCACAGAGAGAGAGAGAGAGAGAGAGAGAGAGAGAGAGATAGAGAGAGGGGAGAGAGAGACAGGCAGGGGGGAGAGAGACGGGAGGAGGAGGAGGGGGAGGCGGAGGACGGAAAATGGACGAGCTTTACCTTTAGACTCGCGACGCTTCACGATCCTTTAACGGAGAGCATCACCGCGCACTGATGCCGCCTCAATAATCCCCGTTACAAGAAAAACACGCGCCACAAAACAACGAGACGCGTCCGATTTAACGATCACCGTGAGCAGCTGCGGCGCTAAATACCGAGACTAACGGGAATAATAAATAATATTGACGCCGCCAACGACGCACCGTCCTCAGGGGCGGGTATGGGTGACGGAAGGGTAGACGGCTCCTCCCGGTGTGTGTGTGTGTGTGTGTGTGTGTGTGTGAGTATGTGTGTGTGTGTCGCGCTGCGTGTGGCTGACGGGGGTGTGAGGTGAGGAAGCGCCGTTGTGGACACCTCCTGATCATTGGCGGGAAATGATTGTGGAAGCGCGGGAGGCGCGAGGGGGCTGACATACGGGGTCTCGCGCAGCGCTGAGGGTAATGCGTGTCAACTCCTCGCGCGCCCCTTCTTTTCCCCGCCGATGCCTGAATGACGGTTATTAATCACGCGCTTCGCGCCGCGTCTTGTGCGAGGGTTTTTTTCAGAGGAATTTTGCGGTTCATTACGGTTCATTTGCGGCTCGTTACCGTAATTACCCGCGGCACCGGGAGGCTAATTAAAACAGAACGGGTCCGAGGCGAGAAGGCGTTTCCCCCCCGGTGGAGCAGATCCTGGCCGGTTGGGAATTTGTGTGTGTGTGTGTGTGTGTGTGTGTGTGTGTGTGTGTGTGTGTGTGTGAAAAACCTTGACGCATCCGCAAGAGATTCTTTATTAGGGGATTTGAGGGGAAATTAGCTCTTGACGCCATAAATAGGCTACCATCGCCATGAATATAAATAACAAGATATATATATATATATATATATATATATATATATATATATATATATATATATATATATATATATATATATATATATATATATATATATATATATTTACATATAAATAATAAACATTAATAATAAATGTGTATGTAATATTTGTTTAGATATCTATTTACATATAAATAACAAATGTATGTATAATTATATATTACATAAAACATATTTATATACATATGCATATGTATTATTAATGTTTATTTGTATGTAAGTAGACATATAAAAAATATAATATAAATAAATACCTATTACACGATAGATAGATAGATAGATAGATAGATAGATAGATAGATAGATAGATAGATAGATAGATAGATAGATAGATAGATAGATAGATAGATAGATAGATAGATGATGGATGGATGGATGGATGTATGATGGATGGATGGGTATCCATTAGTCTTCCAGGAACAATGACAGCTCAGCTGCGCCCTCTGCTGGCTCAGATCTCCAACAGCTGAAACTTTAGAACCGCAGCTCTGCTTCTGTGCACTAGGTGTCGGTCCAACATCACGCGTCGGAAACTCGGTTCCCCAGATGTGATCGGGTCATACAGCAGTCAAATTCCCCGTTCCATCACGGGGAGGATTCGGCCAGCTGAACACAGAACAAGTGTGTGATAGACGCAGATGTGTCAATGCCACTCAAAACGTCAATCATACACACACATATACAGTGAATAAGAATATGGAAACCGAATTAAATCTTAAAGAGCAGTGTGTGTGTGTGTGTGTGTGTGTGTGTGTGTGTGTGTGTGTGTGTGTGTGTGTGTGTGTGTGTGTGTGTGTGTGTGTGTGTGTGTGTGTTTGTGTTTGTCACCTGGAGTCAGATATATGTGACAATTTAAAGTGAATAATGTTTTAAGGAGTTTGGCTGTTAAAAATGAGTTTTATGTAAGTCTAAGTCATCATGTGTTTCGGTTATTGGTCTCATTCTCTGATTCCATCTGGTTGAGTCACAAACAGACAAAACAGCAGAAGTGTTTACGGTAAACATGTTTGTACAGTCAGTCTTAATACTTCTAGGCTTTATTCCATTTGACACAATACTAAAACATGAATATTTCTGTTTCTAAAAATATTTCTGAATTTCAGTAACACTTTACAATAAGGTCTCATTTGTTAACATTAGTTAAAGCTACACTGTGATATTTTCCCCCATCTAGTGGTGAAAAGGTATATGACCGATTTCGTTTTAACACCTACGGTGGCCGATTTAGTCCAAGATTAACATGGCTTAATCATGGCAAGATTAAGTTCGACCTCGTCCACATTCGACACGGTGCCATCGAGTGTTAAAACGCGAAAGGCGAAGCTTGAATTTACGGGAATGTCCCTCTTTGGCTAATGTACTTTCAAGATGGAGGGGCAACATGGCGACCCGCATTCGAACCCCTCACCCGTATGTATTTTCAATGGCATATTATAAACTTACAGCCCGTAGCCCGTAGAGCTGTTTGTAGGAAAGTTGTGAAATCTGGCACACAGATAGAGGACAGTCTCAACATTAATCACAGTGATTTTCGAGGCTCTAACTCAATCCCTCTAGCGTCGCCAACTGCCCAAGTTTGCACTCAAGTTTACGATAATAACTTTCGAACCATAGGGGATAGAAACATTTTTCCCACTCATTTCTTGGCTCCATTAAAAAAAAAAAAGACTGTTCATCCAATTTTCACAAAAATTTAACCAGATCATCAGACCATGCAGACAAAAAAATATGGAATTAAAGTTGATTTGTTAAACCGCACACACGAATTCGCAGAAGAGCGCCAAAATGAACATGAGGCTATATCTCTGGAACACTTTACCATATTTAGACCAAACTTGGGCTGGATCCGAAATCCCCCCCCCCCCCCCCCAAAAAAAACCTCAAACACTATTCCCTACGTTAGTCCACTAATACAGTTCACTTGAAGGAGTGAATGAAAACGAGTGAGTTAATTCGGACAGCCGTTGAGTGTACATCAGTATGCTCATTATTGCAGTGCATTGTGGGATTGAATGAGTGCACTCAATAACGTCCATTATGGTTTCGGACACCACTACAAATGGCTGTCCCCTCAAATAATGCCCTATTTGAGGGTATAGGGGGCGATTTTGGATTCAGCCTTGGTGTGTGTTATGTTAACCATGACCTGAGGATACCTGAACAGTTTCGGCACAGTGCCACCTAGTGGTCAGGAGATATGAAAAATGACAATTTTTGCTTATAACTTCTGCATGGTTTGGACAAAAATCCGAAAAACTAAACTAATTTAGATTGGGTGCAGCATGCCGAGTCGAACGACACCCAATTTTCCCATATCGGCCACCATTTTGGGCGTCAGCCATTTTGAATTATGGCATGAAATGCTATATTTTATGAACACATTGGCGTATCAGTACGAAACTTGGTATGTGTCTTCAGCACCATGCCCTGAGGTACTCAAAATGTTTTGGGGCAAAAAAAATTAAAACATTTGAATAAATTAACCTACTGTAATGAAATTGGTCTCCTTAGGTCATGCCGAGAACATAGACACCAATTTTGCCATAGTTGGCTGAACCTTCTGTCCGCCATTTTGATTTTCTTAAAAAAAATTCTTTTTTTAATTCCTCCTTGACCGTTGGTCCGATTTTCACCAAAATTGAATTGAATCGTCTTCAGACCATGCCGGCAAAAAGTTCGGGATTTCGTGTCGTTAGACAAAACTGTTTTTCGTATACCACATCAACTAATTTTAGGCATGATGCCAAAACGACTCTGAGTTGGAATCTCTGCAATGCTTTAATATATTGACACCAAACTTTGCATTTTATTGTCACCTCACTCTGACCACACCACATCAATTTGGTCACAGCGCATTTAATTACAATTAAACAATTAAATCATATTACTAATGAATGTATTTATTATTTCTTGGTGATTGAACCCTTACATGCTGCTTGCAGCTATATTTATGTTTCATTTTTAGTCATTTCGTAATTTCTGCCTGGTTGTGAGGGTGTTGCTATGCAGTTGCTAGGCTTTTTATCCTCTGGTCTGTGTGATATTTTGGTGACTGGATGTCTTGGGTAAGGGTTCCTCCTTCACTTTAAGCTTTGCATTGTAGTGAGTGTGCATGATGTATTTGAGCTGGTTGGTATTCGTATGGTTTGGCACTCATCTTTCTGTCTGTTTTTAAAAAAGCACACATGCTTACTTTCAGATTGAAATGAAAGAAATGCTATAATTATGAGCACAGGATGTAGCTGGAGGAAATGTACAGGTTCCCGGCAAACTTTACAAGCTCCTATACCTAGACTAATTATAGAGTGTGTGTGTGTGTGTGTGTGTGTGTGTGTGTGTGTGTGTGTGTGTGTGTGTGTGTGTGTGTGTGTGTGTGTGTGTGTGTGTGTGTGTGTGTGTGTGTGTGTGTGTGTGTGTGTGTGTGTCCTTTAGACCTGCCCTTGCTGCTCCTGGTATTCTTATGCGTTTCCCTGGAGAACAAACACTCACACACACACACACACACACACACACACACACACACACACACACACACACACACACACACACACACACACACACACACTCATCAAATACATACAGCCCGTGCTCTTCATAAACACACAGTTCCTCATTTGCAACAGTGGAAACTTCTGACAGCTCACTGTAAACCCATGGCATTCTCTCTCTCTCTCTCTCTCTCTCTCTCTCTCTCTCTCTCTCTCTCTCTCTCTCTCTCTCTCTCTCTCTCTCTCTCTTACACACACGCACACGCACACACACCTGACGCGCGCTCACGCTCTCCAGACGCCAAACTTCTGTGCGGAGGAAGCGGGATCTTTTCACGGGATCTTTTCGCGTGGAGAAACCGGAGGTCTTACGTGTTTATACCGCCGGTCTCACAATGGACGCGATGCTGTTTCTCTCTCTCGTGAGTGTTTATGCGGCAGGTTCAGACACACTCAGGTAAAGTCAAATGTTCCCAAATTTGCATTTCTTTCTGATGTACTTTTATGATCGATACAAAGTTGTGAGGCGTAAAACAATCGCTACGTGTAGCTATAATTATCGCTATTATACATTTATGAAATTGTCATGGTATTTTACACTATTATAGCTAGTTTGTATTAGTATACCTATGTTTTTGAAAATCATTGTGAGCGTAAAAAAATATTATTAAAAAAAAAAATTGTAGAGCCATGGTAACTTTCGTTGTTCGCGTTTAACAATGAAAGCACGTGATGGAATATAAGTCTATAATGTTTCTTTTTTTTAATGTATTTTTATATATTTATGATCAATACAATGTTATGAGACATATCGGAAAAATAATTGGCTATTTTATAAAAGTTATGATGTTTAAGCAGTTAAGCAGTCAGTTTAATGTTATTTAAGTTGAAATGACATAAACATACAAGTTGATTGTAGCTACTTTTTTTTTAACATATATTGCTATTATCTTAATACATTTATGATATTGTTTCTATTGCACCTGTGTTGTTGTAAATCTGTGATAAATTGCCTTTTTACCACCATTGTGACCGCAAAAAAAAACACATTTTACTATCAACAACAACAACATTTATTTATAAAGCACATTTAAACACAATATTGATTGATCCAAAGTGCTGTACAGAGTACAACGCTAAAGAATAAAAATACGATTTAAGAGTAGATTTAAAAATGTCCGATGAAGGAGCAGACCTCACATGATAGAGGAGACCCGTCTGAAGCCTGGGCCCAGCCACAGAAAAGGCCCGATCACCCTTTGATTTATAGCGACACCGAGCCACAGTTAAGAGCAAGTGAGTAGACTAAGTGCCCTAGCGGGACAGTAAGGCACAAGAAGATCACTTACAAACATAAGGATTTTAAAATCAACTCTAAATTGAATGGGAAGCCATTGAAGAGATGCTAAAATAATGGTCCCTCTTTTGTCAGCAGTCTAGCAGCCGCATTTTGAACAACTTGCAATCGTGTTTGTTTATTAAAAAATAGTGAAGAGTCAAAGATCGCTCCAAGATTTTTTATTTGTTTTGTGTACGTTTGTTGAAAGAGGAATGGGCTTCCAGAGCAGGGGAGGAATTTGCAGGACAACCTAGAATTAAAGCCTCTGTTTTATCCTCATTAGGCTGCAAAACATTATTTGCCATCCACCTCTTGATGTCATTTACACATTTCAATAGCACATCAGATGAACCAGTAGTGTCCAGCCTTACTGGTAGGTAAAGCTGGGAATCGTCTGGATAACAGTGAAATGAAATGTTGTATTTCTGAAAAATGAGGGCCAAGGGTTAAAAACAACCCAAGTTGAATTGAAAATAAACAAACCCAGCGATTGGGTTAAATGTTTGCTTAAAACAACCCAATCGCTGGGTTAAAACAACCCATTCACAGGGTTAAAACAACCCAATCGCTGGGTTAAAACAACCCATTCACTGGGTTAAAACAACCCAATCGCTGAGTTAAAACAACCCAATCGCAATTGCTGGGTTAAACCAACCCAATCGCTGGGTTAAAACAACCCAATCGCTGAGTTAAAACAACCCAATCGCAATTGCTGGGTTAAAACAACCCAATCGCTGGGTTAAAACAACCCATTCACTGGGTTAAAACAACCCAATCGCTGGGTTAAAACAACCCATTCACTGGGTTAAAACAACCCAATCGCTGAGTTAAAACAACCCAATCACTGCGTTAAAACAACCCAATCGCTAAGTTAAAACAACCCAATCGCAATTGCTGGGTTAAAACAACCCAATCGCTGAGTTAAAACAACCCAATTGCAATTGCTGGGTTAAAACAACCCAATCGTTGGGTTAAAACAACCCATTTGCTGGGTTAAAACAACCCAATCGCTGGGTTAAAACAACCCAATTGCGGAGTTAAAACAACTAAATTGCTGGGTTAGTCCATTTTCAACCCAACTTGGGTTGTTTTTAACCCAGCATTTTTTAGAGTTGTTTAAAGGGAAAACAAGAAAGGTCCCATAATGGATCCCTGGGGCACACCCACAAAAAACAGGTGCAGATGATGAGGAAAAGTTCCCTAAATTTACAGAAAAAGTCCTACTATGGTGATCAACTTTCTAAATCAGTCGGGTACTTTTAAAATAATGTCATGTATATAATGCACTGTTTTCTATAAATATGTCTTTAAATTTGATCATGCTTCGTGTGTGTGTGTGTGTGTGTGTGTGTGTCACAGGTCATCACGGCCGCAGGTCCTGTCCGGTGGATTGTGTCAGTACGGCTGGACGCAGGACTGTTGTTTGGGATGGATGAGAAACCCTCAAGGACGATGCAGACGTGAGTGAACACTTAGAGAACTAGACCAATGAGACCAGCTGCCATTCAGGCCAAACACAAAACCTGTGCTAACTGGAAACACAAACACAAAACCTGTGCTAACTGAAAACACAAACACAAAACCTGTGCTAACTGAAAAAAACTAACACAAAAGCTGTGCTAACTGAAAATACAACACAAAACCTGTGCTAACTGAAAAAAACTAACACAAAACCTGTGCTAACTGAAAACACAAACATAAAACCTGTGCTAACTGAAAACACAAACACAAAACCTGTGCTGACTGAAAAAAACTAACACAAAACCTGTGCTAACTGAAAAAACTAACACAAAACCTGTGCTAACTGAAAAAACTAACACAAAACCTGTGATAACTGAAAACACAACATAAAACCTGTGCTAACTGAAAACACAAACACAAAACCTGTGCTAACTGAAAACACAAACACAAAACCTGTGCTAACTGAAAACACAAACACAAAACCTGTGCTGACTGAAAACACAAACACAAAACCTGTGCTGACTGAAAAAAACTAACACAAAACCTGTGCTAACTGAAAAACTAACACAAAACCTGTGCTAACTGAAAACACAAACACAAAACCTGTGCTTACAGAAAACACAAACACAAAACCTGTGCTCACTGAAAAACTAACACAAAACCTGTGCTAACTGAAAACACAAAACCTGTGCTAACTGAAAACACAAACACAAAACCTGTGCTAACTGAAAACACAAAACCTGTGCTAACTGAAAACACAAAACCTGTGCTAACTGAAAACACAAACACACAACCTGTGCTAACTGAAAACACAAACACAAAACCTGTGCAAACTGAAAACACACACACAAAACCTGTGCTAACTGAAAACACAAACACAAAACCTGTGCTAACTGAAAACACACACAAAACCTGTGCTAACTGAAAACACACACAAAACCTGTGCTAACTGAAAACACACACACAAAACCTGTGCTAACTGAAAACACAAAACCTGTGCTAACTGAAAACACAAAACCTGTGCTAAATTTATATATTTATGATCAATACAATGTTATGAGACATATCGGAAAAATAATTGGCTATTTTATAATTACATTGTAAAAAAAAATATGAGTTATGACGTTTAAGCAGTTAAGCAGTCAGTTTAATGTTATTTAAGTTGAAATGACATAAACATACAAGTTGATTGTAGCTATTTTTTTTAAACATATATTGCTATTATCTTAATACATTTATGATATTGTTTCTATTGCACCTGTGTTGTTGTAAATCTGTGATAAATTGCCTTTTTATCACCATTGTGACCGCAAAAAAAAAAAACATTTTACTATCAACAACAACAACATTTATTTATAAAGCACATTTAAACACAATATTGATTGATCCAAAGTACTGTACAGAGTACAACGCTAAAGAATAAAAATACGATTTAAGAGTAGATTTAAAAATGTCCGATGATGTCCTGTGCTAACTGAAAAACTAACACAAAACCTGTGCTAACTGAAAACACAAAACCTGTGCTAACTGAAAACACAAACACAAAACCTGTGCTAACTGAAAACACAAAACCTGTGCTAACTGAACACACAAAACCTGTGCTAACTGAAAACACAAAACCTGTGCTAACTGAAAACACAAACACACAACCTGTGCTAACTGAAAACACAAACACAAAACCTGTGCTAACTGAAAACACACACACAAAACCTGTGCTAACTGAAAACACAAACACAAAACCTTTGCTAACTGAAAACACAAACCCTGTGCTAACTGAAAACACACACACAAAACCTGTGCTAACTGAAAACACACACACAAAACCTGTGCTAACTGAAAACACAAAACCTGTGCTAACTGAAAACACAAAACCTGTGCTAACTGAAAACACACACACAAAACCTGTGCTAACTGAAAACACAAAACTTTTGCTAACTGAAAACACACACACACACACACACAAAACCTGTGCTAACTGAAAACACACACACAAAACCTGTGCTAACTGAAAACACAAAACCTGTGTTAACTGAAAACACACACACAAAACCTGTGCTAACTGAAAACACACACACAAAACCTGTGCTAACTGAAAACACACACACAAAACCTGTGCTAACTGAAAACACACACAAAACCTGTGCTAACTGAAAACACAAAACCTGTGCTAACTGAAAACACAAAACCTGTGCTAACTGAAAACACAAACACAAAACCTGTGCTAACTGAAAACACAAACACAAAACATGTGCTAACTTAAAACACAAACATAAAACCTGTGCTAACTGAAAACACACACACAAAACCTGTGCTAACTGAAAACACAAAACCTGTGCTAACTGAAAACACACACACAAAACCTGTGCTAACTGAAAACACAAAACTTTTGCTAACTGAAAACACACACACACAAAACCTGTGCTAACTGAAAACACACACACAAAACCTGTGCTAAATGAAAACACAAAACCTGTGTTAACTGAAAACACACACACACACACAAAACCTGTGCTAACTGAAAACACAAAACCTGTGCTAATTGAAAACACACACACAAAACCTGTGCTAACTGAAAACACAAACACAAAACCTGTGCTAACTGAAAACACAAAACCTGTGCTAACTGAAAACACAAACACAAAACCTGTGCTAACTGAAAACACAAAACCTGTGTTAACTGAAAACACACACACACACACACACACACACACACACACACACACACACACACACACACACACACACACACACACAAAACCTGTGCTAACTGAAAACACAAAACCTGTGCTAACTGAAGACACAAAACCTGTGCTAACTGAAAACACACACACAAAACCTGTGCTAACTGAAAACACAAACACAAAACCTGTGCTAACTGAAAATACACACACAAAACCTGTGCTAACTGAAAACACACACACAAAACCTGTGCTAACTGAAAACACACACACAAAACCTGTGCTATCTGAAAACACACACACAAAACCTGTGCTAACTGAAAACACAAACACCAAACCTGTGCTAACTGAAAACACACACACACAAAACCTGTGCTAACTGAAAACACACACACAAAACCTGTGCTAACTGAAAACACAAACACAAAACCTGTGCTAACTGAAAACACACACACAAAACCTGTGCTAACTGAAAACACACACACAAAACCTCTGCTAACTGAAAACACACACACAAAACCTGTGCTAACTGAAAACACAAACACAAAACCTGTGCTAACTGAAAACACACACACAAAACCTGTGCTAACTGAAAACACACACACACAAAACCTGTGCTAACTGAACACACAAACACCAAACCTGTGCTAACTGAAAACACACACACAAAACCTGTGCTAACTAAAAACACACACACACAAAACCTGTGCCAACTGAAAACACGCACACAAAACCTGTGCTAACTGAAAACACACACACAAAACCTGTGCTAACTGAAAACACAAACACAAAACCTGTGCTAACTGAAAACACACACACAAAACCTGTGCTAACTGAAAACACACACACAAAACCTGTGCTAACTGAAAACACAAAACCTGTGCTAACTGAAAAAACTAACACATTTATGTCAAATATTAAGGCAATAACAGCATATCGAGATTATTTTTCGTATGCCGGTCATTTTTGTCCTGGAACACTTTCGCAAGGTGGGAAACAACCCACAAAAAAATACAAATATTTTTTTTTTAAAAAGTGAACTTGTGATATTTTCAGGAACACAACATGAGCAATATAGAAGATCTTATTTGGAAAATACAAGAAATATGTGAGAATTCACTCACTGTATACTGCAGAAATATGAACATAGACACACACACACAAATACACACACACACACACACACACACACACACACACACACACACACACACACACACACTCATGTTGATGTGTTGTGTCTGGTTTGTGTAGCCATGTGTGAGTCGGGCTGTAAACATGGCGAGTGTGTTGGACCGGATCAGTGCCGCTGTCATCCAGGATTCACCGGCAAGACCTGCAACCAAGGTACAAGTGTGTGTGTGTGTGTGTTTAACACCAGGGTTATTATAGTTAACTTGAACAAAAACAACAAAAAAAAAGTGTTACTTGAAACAAAATAATAGTTAAATAAAATAAAATAAAAAGTGTAGTTTTTCGGTGGTTTATCCCTGCTTACATATACACCGATCAGGCATAACATTATGACCGGTGAAGTGAATAGCACTGATGATCTCTGTTAGTGGGTGGGATATATTAGGCAGCAAATGAACATTTTGTCCACAAGGGCCAAATTCTGATGGCTCAGGGGGACCGACACAATATTAGGGTCATAAAGTTATGCTAGATCTGTATATATATAAATTGTGCGAACAATTTACTGAAACGAGGGAACAAGTTATTACATTGTGCTCATAGTTTTTTATGTCTATATAGATTTTATACATTTTTATACCAGTTTTAGTTATTTTAGTTTATGTAAACAAACAAGCCAAAATAAAGTACGTTTTTATTTTATTTCATGCAACAAAAATGTTTTTTTTTAATGGTTATAGTTCACTATAATAGCCCTGACACACACACACACTCACACACACTAAATCAATTCCTCTATAAATCTCCTCACAGCTCTTCAGACGATGAATGAGAGCACATGTGAAAGTGTGTCTGATGACATCATGAGTAGTGTGTGTGTGTGTGTGTGTGTGTGTGTGTGTGTGTTTTCGTCATTAGCACACAGGTGCACAAACATTCAGACCAATCACAGGCAGCGGTTGGGCTGGAGTGTCCCGCTGGGTTTGGGGTTAGTGAGTGATGGGAGCTGTGTGTGTGTCCGATGGGATGCATATACACACTGAAGCCTGTTCCCTTTGGCCTTTCTGGCTCTGGAAGAATCTGAAGAATGTGATTATAATGTATGATTCTCTATGGGTGTGTGTGTGTGAGAGAGAGTGTGTTTTTGTGTGTGTGTGTCTGTGAGTGTTTGAGTGAGTGTGTGAGAGTGTTTGTGTGTGTGTTTGAATTTGAGAGTGATCACGTTAGTGTGTGTGTTTGTGTGTGAGTGTGTGTGTGTGTGTGTGTGTGTGTTTGAGAGTGTTTAAGTGTGTGTGTTTGTGTGTGAGTGTGTGTGTGTGTGTGTGTGTGTGTTTGAGAGTGTTTAAGTGTGTGTGTTTGTGTGTTTGTGTTTGTGCGTGTATATTTGAGTGATCACGTTAGTGTGTGTGTGTGTGTGTGTGTATTTGAGAGTCATCATGTTAGTTTGAGTGTGTGAGAGAGAGAGTGTGTGTTTTTATGTGTGTATGTGGGTGTGTCTGTGAGTGTTTGAGTGAGTGTTTGAGTGAGTGTTTGTGTGTGTGTGTGTGTGTGTGTGTATGTGTGTGTGTGTGTGTGTGTTTGTGTGTGTGTTTGAATTTGAGAGTGATCACGTTAGTGTGTGTGTTTGTGTGTGAGTGTGTGTGTGTGTGTTTGAGAGTGTTTGTTTGAGAGTGTTTGAGTGAGTGTGTATGTGTGTGTGTGTGTGTTTGTGAGTGTGAGAGTGTTTGTGTATGTTGTGTCAATTCATGGTCAAGTTGTACTGGGCACTCCCAAACTGCAGGGGGCAACCATGCAACCAGAGTTGGTGGAACCAACTTCTAGGAAGTGCTCTTGGGACCATATTTACCTGCGCACCCACAGGGAGGGCATGGCATTAAAATGTTTGGTAACAGCTCTGTTGGCTCTCTCACCTGTTCCCGAAGAAAGATACTGTGACCACAGCTCCTGATCATCCAAAGACGCAACTGGTAGGATTGAATGTGTTTGAATGTGTTGAGTTCATGCTTCTATAGTATATGACTTTTTGTGAATTGTGAGTATATGACTTGGTTGTAACGTGTAATTTAAATTAAATAGTGCAGACATTATTATTAGAATGTAGAACTTAACAGAAGTAACATTACTCTAAGCATGTGCATTGTTTAATTATTATACATTTAATTATGGGATCATGTGTATTGTTTAATTATTAACTATTAGAGATCCTAGGTTTAGAGATCTAAATTACTTTGTTTGGTTTGAGGATTCAGTACCATTTTTGTATTGTTACTTTGAGAAAGTGTTATTGAGATTTATTTGTAACTAATTCATGTTTTGTTTGTGTATCTTAAAGGTTATCAACCTATTCTGTCTCATCCCAAATCTATCAGACCACCTTTAAGAGAATAAAAAATCATAAAGTGAACAGATTTGAGTTGTCCTTTGCGTTCATCAGAGATAAAGCCGTTTTCAAGTTTGGGCAGAGCTGTGGTCAATCAGAAAACACACAAAAACTTGACAGTTGATAACCAGCGTGGCAGTGAGAACAAGGATCAAAGGCCTGAAGTCAAGCTGTCGACGCAAAGGGAGAATTGACTGGAAACTCTTCACCATGGCAAAGGAAACTCTTGGGAAAACAGTCAAGCAACTGAAGCAAGAGCGGACCTTAGCTAAATCTGCTTTCACCAAGCAAGCAAACTACCTGAGCAAAGCTGTAGATGGTATGATTAAGCATGAACTACAAGAGGAGTTCAGCAAGCTCAGTTCCCTGGCAAGGTATGTCAGCGATGCAAATGATGACTACAGGGCTGGCCTACTGGCTGAAGCGGAAACTGAGGAGGATGAAGAAGTCAAGCTCGACAAGCACCAGGAGGCTGAGCTTGAAAGGACAATGGAAGAGTGCGACATGAGACTGGGGGACATCCGTGAGGCAGTCCAATCCAACCTCTGGCCAAGATATGGTAAAGAGGAGGTAGACTTTGCAATCCAAGAAGGGGAAAGAGCCTGTGACAGAGCCCAAGCAAGCCCTATCAGTGCTATCAATAGAGACGGCTATGAACTGCAGCTAGAGAGAGCGAGGAGGCTAATCCATGATGCAACTGTAAGCCTGAAAGACTGGGAAAAATGGATCCCACATGATCAGACAGCACACCTGAAAGTCAGATTAAAAGACCTGAGAACATTCGGCAGCAACCTCGAGGCCAGAAGAGCAGAATTCCTTACCGCACAAAAAATTGCAGACGAGGAAAGAAGAGGTCCAGAGCCTCAACCAACAGCAGTTCCACAACCAGTGGTAAGAATAAAGCCAACCAGTCTACCTAAATTCACTGGGTTTAGGAGGAATTTCTATAGATGGAGGAGAGACTGGGAAAGTCTGCAAAAGCAGGGAGAGCCGACTGGCTCAGTGGAAGTGAAGAAGTTCCAACTCCTTGACAGTGTGGACGAGAGAATATGTAGAGACCTGAGCCTGTCAACATACAACAGTGCTGAAGACATATTTAGAGTACTTCAAAACAGGTATGGAAACAAGCCAACAATCGCCTTGGAGATAATTGAGGACTTAGAGAGGATCTCTCCTTTAAAGTCACACCAGCCAAGAAAGGTAATTGACCTAATTCAAGCTGTGGAAAAGGCCCTGAATGACCTCACGGAGCTCGAAAGCACTGGAGCCATAAAGAATCCCCTTGTGATCAGATCCATAGAGAGCAAGTTGCCAGATAATATAAAGAGGGACTGGCTGACATTCATGGTCAATCCAAGAAATGGAGTCACACCTGACAATCACTTCGACATCCTTCTAACATTCTTAAAGACACAAGAGGACATTCTAGAAAAACTAGATCAACTGGGTGTAGGTGAAAAACCTGAAAAGAAAGCTACGTACCTGGAGAAGAGGTATGCCTCCACAAAGTCCACGAGGAAAGGAGGATGTGTTGGATGTGATGAAAAGCACTGTGAGAAGATCTTCTTTTGTAAGCAGTTTAAAGAACTAGAGCCTGGTGAGAAGCTGAAGGCTGTCGAAAGGCTGGGAGCATGCAGAAGATGCCTCAGATGTCATGGAGAGGATGATGAATGTACGGACACTTACCTGTGCAGGAACAGAGCCTGCAGAAGAGGAAGCTCTTCAGATCACCATTTCTTTCTCTGCCTGAAAGGAGGATTCAAGGGGAAAGAATCTGTGAAAGTGGGAAAACCCAGCACCAGGAGGCAAACATTCACAGAGGAGCAAGAGAAATTAATATCCGAGCTTACCCCGGACATAGCAGAAAAATTCAGGAGAGCCTTCACCAACATGGCTGAAAAATCACACTGCACTGGAAGAAGCCTTCCTGGAGTGATGGACTCAAGCACACGTGAGTTACCAGTTATTCTTATGCTTCTTGAAGTAACCACCAACGCAGGACAGAAAATTGGAACTCTCATTGACTTAGCATCAGATACCAACTACATCACTCATATAGCTGCCAGGAGACTGAAGCTTCAAAGTGAAAAAATCACACTTGTCATCCATGGAGTTGGAGGCATGGCCATGAAGGTAAAGACCAAAAGATACTTACTCAAGGTAAGAGTCAAGACACCTAGAGGCACGGAGAGAGCTCATGAGCTGATCTGTTATGGGTTGGATGAAATTGCAAAAGTTCACAGAGTAATCAAAGCAAAGCAACTCAAGAAGTTCTTCCCCGACACCAACTTGGAAGATCTTCACAGACCAGAACATGTTGAGCTTCTCATAAGCCACCGTGAAGGTAGACTTGCTCCACAGAGAGTAAAGGTGGTAGGAGATCTTGTCCTGTGGGAAAGCCCTTTAGGAAAGACCGTTGGCGGAGCACATCCAGACCTCTGTGAAGTGGTGGACATGGCCTTGCACAATTCTGAGACTCATTTTGCACGATCAATGAGAACCACAGCAGTAAAGTATCAAGAAATTGCTGAGATGCAAGAATCTAGAGCTGAAACCAAAACCACTGTTATGGGCAGAGAGTTCTTGGACTGGTGGAAATGGGACAGCATTGGTGCGGCCTGCGAACCCATGTGTGGAGGCTGTCGGTGTGGTAACTGTCAACCAGGAGGCAAAGACATGACTCTGAGTGAAGAAAGAGAGCTTGAGATGATCAGGCAAGGCCTCAGCTATGTGAAGTCAGATGCGCATAGTCAGGAGCCTCACTGGGACACAAAATACCCTTGGATTGAAGATCCAAGTTCCCTGCCCAACAACAGAAACGCAGTGGAAGCCACGTTTCTGAGGACAGAGAAACAGCTTAAGAAAGAACCAGAGTGGCGTGCAGCATACACAACTCAAGTCTATGAGATGGTGGAAAGGAAGGCAGCAAAGAAACTCACTAGAGAGACCATTGCTGACTGGAAAGGACCAGTATGGTACGTCAGTCACTTGGTGGCGCCAAACCCACACTCTGTAACAACACCTGTCCGACTGGTGTGGAACAGCAGCCAGAAGTTTAGAGGAATCAGCATGAATGACCTTCTCCTGAAAGGGCCTGATGTACTTAATCCCATCCGAGCAGTGCTACTAAGGTTCAGGAAAGGAGTCCATGCTGCCCTCGGCGACATCAAGAAGATGTACAATTCTGTGTGGCTTGAAGATATGGAGATGCACCTCCATAGATTTCTCTGGAGAGACAGTGAAGATGGAGAAATTGAGGAATATGCCATCACCAGGGTCAACATTGGCGATCGACCAGCAGGGTGCATCGCACAACTGGCCATGAGAGAGACAGCAAAGCTGCCCATGTTCACTCATCTGGAGGAGGAACGGAGAGTCCTTGAAGAGGATTCCTATGTAGATGACATCCTGACATCCCATAATGACCTGGAAAAGCTAGACGAAACCACCAAAAAAGTCGAAGAAATTCTGAAGGAAGGTGGATTCTTTCTTAAGCCGTGGGTCCGATCAGGCCAAAGTGGGAGGCAGACGTCTACATCAGACCATCCAGCATCATCAGATGAAGTCTTCATTCTCCCTAACCAAATGAGAGAAGGAGACAACAAAGCCCTTGGAGTTGGTTACCTGGTCGAACCAGACAAACTGTACCTCATGACCTCGATAAACTTCTCAAAGAGAAAACAGAAGATGAGAATCAGTCAAAATCTCGTCAGGGAAGAGGTGAGAGGGAAAACTCCAAATCCACTGACTAGAAGACAACTGCTTAGCCAAGTAGCTAGTTTGTATGACCCAATAGGGCTTGCTACACCTGCCAAACAGAAAGGAGCCATTCTAGTCAGAAAAGCATTTCAAGAAGCTGGAGGCAAAACTCTAACACGAGACACATGGGACACACCTCTGTCTGAAAGACTTAGAGAAGAAGCCATCCATCTGTTTGAGGAGTACACACGCCTCAACCAAATTACCTTCCATAGAAGCCTCAGACCAGTCGAAAGTATTGGAGAACCCTGGGGAATAACATTCTCAGATGGGAGCGACCAGAGCTATGGAGCAGTTGCATACTTCAGGTGGGAGACCGAGCAAGGTGTCCTGGTCCGGCTTGTTGAGTCCAAAGCCAAGCTCACACCACTTGACCAGAAGGGAGAACCAGTGAAGGCTGAGGTCTGTGGTGCTGTGTTCGCTGCAAGACTCAGGAAATACATTGAAAAGCACAGTCGGATGCAAGTCGAACGGTGGTTTCATCTGCTGGACAGTCAAACTGTGCTGGGTGCAATCCAAAGGGACAGTTATGGGTACCAGAGCTTTTTTGCAAACAGAGTGGGAGAGATCCAGAAGTCCACATCAGTTGAAGACTGGAGATGGATTCCAGGTGAGCAAAACATTGCTGACCTCACAACAAGAGGAGCAACCCCAGAAGACCTCAAAGAGAACTCTGTGTGGCAAAATGGCCCAGAATTTCTGAAACGACCTGTGGAGAAGTGGCCGACAAAGTCAGCCAAAGATGTTGCTGCAGATGCCAAAGAAGGTATAAACAAGCTCCAAAGGAAATGTTTTACAGCAGCACTAACCCGAGCACAGGTGAGAAAAAAACAACATGCTCCACCTGCAACTGCAATGCCAATGTCTCCAACCTCTGACCAAAGCAAGGACCTGCAAAACAGCCCTAGCGGAAAAGGGCACCAAATCCAAGTCCGGAGGCCACCTTCTGGTTCTTCAGTAAGGAAAATCCTTAGCGTCAATAAGTTCAGCAGTTTAACCAGGTTGATAAGAGTCATTGCCTGGGTGTGGAGAGCTGCCACAAAGTGGAAAGAGATGCTGACCAAGACCTCAACCACAAGCAAGCTAAAGAGGAAGGAGATTCCTTCAGCTCTTGAGATCAAGACCAGAGTCAAGGAAGCTACACTTACCATCATGGAGTGTGAAGATGCACTCAGGGATCTCTTCCTTGCGGCTCAAAAGGAGGTAACCTTGCCAGACACCACACTCAGCAGGCTTGCTGTGGTCAGAGAAGAAAGCACTGGACTTTTGCTCTGTGGCGGAAGATTCCAAATCTTTAATAAAGACAAAACTGCAGTACCAATCTTGCCCTGCACATCATGGATATCCACTCTTCTAGCTCAAGAAGCCCACAGGGCAAATCATGAAGAAATCGCAGGTACACTCCTCCGGATGAGAAGAAAAGCATGGGTGGTAAGAGGCCGGAAACTAGCTCAGAAGATCGTTGATAACTGTGTGACATGCAGGAGACTTAAGGCCCGAAGATGCCAACAGATCATGAGTGACCTTCCATTGGAGCGAATAACACCAGCTAATCCGTTTGAGTACACGACAGTGGACTTATTTGGACCTTACGAAGTGAAGGATGAGGTGAGAAAGAAGGTTAAACTTAAAGTGTGGGGAATCGTCTTCTGTTGCATGGCGTCCAGAGCTATGCACACAGACCTTGTCAGTGACCAGTCAGCTGAAGGCTTCCTGTTAGCCTACCAAAGATTTACGGCACTGAGAGGACATCCAAAGAAATTGTGGTCGGATCCTGGAAAGAACTTTGTCGGAGCCAGACCTGCCCTCAAAGAGCTCTACATGTTTCTGGGCCGACTGGAGAAATCAAAGCTTGAAGATGAAGTCTCCAAGCATGGCACGGAATGGAGCTGGAAGGTCCATCCAGCAGACTCACCTCACAGAAACGGAGCTGCTGAAGCTGCTGTCCGGACTGTGAAGCGGGCTTTGCAAAATCTGGGGGGTAATGGAGTCTTTACATGGGGTGAGTTCCAAACTTTCCTTTATATGGCTTCCAACCTCGCAAATGAACGACCTATTGATGCCAGGACTCAGAGCCGGGAAGACTGTGTAGAATACATTAGCCCAAATTCACTTCTGCTCGGAAGAACTGGACCCAGAGGAGATCCAGGGACCTTTGACTTTGAAGGATACTCTTACAAGAGGTTAAGAACCATCCAAACAGAAGTTGACCGGTTCTGGAGGAAATGGAGCCAGTTAGCTGGACCAAACCTGTTTGTCCGGACCAAGTGGCACACAGCTCACAGGAATGTGGCAATTGGAGATGTCATCTGGCTGGCTGACCAGAACGCCTTGAGAGGTCAATTCAGGCTTGCCAGAGTCATTGACGTCAACACTGACAGGAAGGGAATTGTAAGGGATGTATATCTCCGATCCTTCCCCAGCTACCCAGTCGCAACTGTGAAGCCCACCAAAAAGATGAAAAAACATTCAACCAAGATACCTGCAACAGTTCTTCACAGGGATGTCAGACGGATAGTTGTCCTGCTTCTAGTTGAAGAGCAGCAGCAACAACAGGATCAAAAATGGAGTAACTAAATCCAACATATCACAGTACTGGTGTGACCTCCTTGGGTTGAAGAACCAGGAGGTCAAGTGGGAGGTGTTGTGTCAATTCATGGTCAAGTTGTACTGGGCACTCCCAAACTGCAGGGGGCAACCATGCAACCAGAGTTGGTGGAACCAACTTCTAGGAAGTGCTCTTGGGACCATATTTACCTGCGCACCAACAGGGAGGGCATGGCATTAAAATGTTTGGTAACAGCTCTGTTGGCTCTCTCACCTGTTCCCGAAGAAAGATACTGTGACCACAGCTCCTGATCATCCAAAGACGCAACTGGTAGGATTGAATGTGTTTGAATGTGTTGAGTTCATGCTTCTATAGTATATGACTTTTTGTGAATTGTGAGTATATGACTTGGTTGTAACGTGTAATTTAAATTAAATAGTGCAGACATTATTATTAGAATGTAGAACTTAACAGAAGTAACATTACTCTAAGCATGTGCATTGTTTAATTATTATACATTTAATTATGGGATCATGTGTATTGTTTAATTATTAACTATTAGAGATCCTAGGTTTAGAGATCTAAATTACTTTGTTTGGTTTGAGGATTCAGTACCATTTTTGTATTGTTACTTTGAGAAAGTGTTATTGAGATTTATTTGTAACTAATTCATGTTTTGTTTGTGTATCTTAAAGGTTATCAACCTATTCTGTCTCATCCCAAATCTATCAGACCACCTTTAAGAGAATAAAAAATCATAAAGTGAACAGATTTGAGTTGTCCTTTGCGTTCATCAGAGATAAAGCCGTTTTCAAGTTTGGGCAGAGCTGTGGTCAATCAGAAAACACACAAAAACTTGACAGTGTATTTGAGAGTGATCCCGTTAGTGTGAGTGTGTGTGTCTGTGTGTGTTTGAGAGAGTGTGTGTGTGTGTGTGTGAGTGAGTGAGTGAGTGAGTGAGTGAGTGTGTGTGAGTGAGTGTTTGTGTGTCAGTGTGTGTGTTTGAGAGTGTGTGAGTGTGTGTGTGTGTGTGTGAGGGAGTGTGTGTTTTTGTGTGTGTGAGTGTGAGTGTTTGAGTGAGAGTGTTTGAGTGAGAGTGTGTGTGTGAGAGTGTGTGTGTGTGTGTGCGAGAGTGTGTGTGAGTATGTGTTTGTGTGTGTGCAAGAGAGTGTGTGTGTGTGTGTGTGTGTGTGTGTGAGGGAGTGTGTGTTTTTGTGAGTGTGAGTGTTTGAGTGAGAGTGTTTGAGTGAGAGTGTGTGTGTGAGAGTGTGTGTGTGTGTGTGCGAGAGTGTGTGTGAGTATGTGTTTGTGTGTGTGCAAGAGAGTGTGTGAGAGTGTGTGTGAGTATGTGTTTGTGTGTGTGTGCGAGAGAGTGTGTGTGTGTGTGTGTGTGTGTGTGTGTGTGTGTGTGTGTGTGTGTGTGCGCGCGAGAGAGTGTGTGAGTGTGTGTGTGTGTGTGTGTGTGTGTTCCTGCAGGGATGAACTTGCCTGTAACATCAGACACATGTCAGACACATTCCACTCATTCTCAGAGAGACGCAGGACGTGTGTGTGCATCTCCTCCGTCTGTCTCTGAGGTTCACGTCCCTCAGGTGCTCATCCTCTGTTCTCTGTGTGCAGATGTGAACGAGTGTTCATCCTCTGTTCTCTGTGTGCAGATGTGAACGAGTGTGCGCTCCGGCCCTGTAAGTTCAGGTGTATGAACACACTGGGCAGCTACAAGTGTTACTGTCTCAACGGATTCATGATGGCGGCCGATGGCACGTGCAGGAGTGAGTACTGCATCCTCACATTTACAGCAGTGCTATTTTACTGCACTTTATAATTATATTAGCTTTTATTTTTATATTTCAAGTTTTCATGTTAATTTTAGTTGACAATGCAAAATGTCTGCAAAAAAAATAATTTTTACTGTACTTTTATACTCAAAAATCAAAAGATAAAAATGAGACATTTAATTTAATTTTCTCTGATTTACTCCATAATTTTTACTGTAATTTTACTCAAAAATCAAAAGATAAAAATGAGACATTTAATTTAATTTTCTCAGAATTATTCCATAATTTTTACTGTAATTTTACAGAAAAATCAAGATACAAATTAGACATTTAATTAAATTTTCTCAGAATTATTCCATAATTTTTACTGTAATTTTACAGAAAAATCAAGATACAAATTAGACATTTAATTAAATTTTCTCAGAATTATTCCATAATTTTTACTGTAATTTTACAGAAAAATCAAGATACAAATGAGACATTTAATTACATTTTCTCAGATTTATTCCATAATTTTTACTGTAATTTTACACAAAAATCTAAAGATACAAATGAGACATTTAATTACATTTTCTCAGATTTATTCCATAATTTTTACTGTAATTTTACACAAAAATCAAAAGATAAAATGGCATTTTCTCAGATTTGCTCCATAATTTTTACTGTAATTTAACAAAAATCTAAAGATAAAAATTTGACATTTAAATAAATCTTCTCAGATTTACTCCATAATTTTTACTGTAATTTTACACAAAAATCGAAAGATGAAAATGAGACATTTAATTTAGTCAGATTTACTCCAAAATTTTTACTGTAATTTTACACACAAATCAAAAGATAATGACATTTTCTCAGATTTACTCCATAATTTTTACTGTAATTTTATACTCTAAAATCAAAAGATAAAAATGAGACATTCAATTTAATTTACTCATATTTAGTTCATAACTTTTACTGTAATTTTACACAAAACTCTAAATATAAAAATTAGACATTTAAATAAATGTTCTCAGATTTACTTCATAATTTTTACTGTAATTTTACACAAAAATCTAAAGATAATGACATTTTCTCAGATTTGATCCATAATTTTTACTGTAATTTTACACAAAAATCAAAAGATAAAATGGCATTTTCTCAGATTTACTCCATAATTTTTACTATAATTTTACACAAAAATCTAAAAGATATAAATGAGACATTTAATAAAATTTTCTCAGATTTACTCCATAATTTTACTGTAATTTTACTCAAAAATTAAAAGATAAAAATGAGCCATTTAATTTAATGTACTCCGATTTACTCCATCATTTTTACTGTACTTATATACTAAAAAAACAAAAGATAAAAATTAACTTCTATTTATAATTAAATATTCTACTTTAAATGAATGTGCTACATTAGAATTAGAGAGAATCCCAAATCATACTCAAATTATCAGCAAAGTATAAAGTATGTAGAGAACAGGGACGCAGTAACACTTCACTTCCTTCAGCGTCTGTAAGTTCCTGCTGCTTTGTGTGTGTGTTGTTGCAGCACTCAAACCCCAGTCAGCACATTGATTATAGTTGAGTTTTTTGCTGAGCCTGTCACAGTGCATTATGGGATAGCTGTCTCTGTGCAGATGCTCGTACGTGTGCGATGGCGAACTGTCAGTACGGCTGCGCGGTGATGAAAGGAGAGGTCAGATGCCAGTGTCCGTCTCCAGGACTGAGCCTCGCTCCCGACGGCAGGACGTGTGTCGGTACGGAGGCAGGATTTACAAGCACATCTCTCCGAGAAAACTGTCAAAAATCAATGAGAAATTCCATTTTGCATTGTTAAATTTATAATTAGATTTAGTGCAAATTTTTTATCATTTGTAATAATTAATAAAATGTAATTTTATAAATAATAATAATAATAACAATAAATTATTTATATTATATAATTATATAAATGTATAATTATATTTATGTCGATATACTGTATTGTGATTATATAAATATAATTCTGTTTATTCTATTTTATAATTTCCACTATAATTAGAAATGTAATCATTATTCATTTACTCTATAATTTTTACTGTAAGTTACAGCCAAAAATCAAAATATAAAAATGTGAAATTTAACATCATTATTAATTTACTCTATAATTTTTACTGTAATTTTACATCCATCCATCCATCCATCTTCTTCCGCTTATCCGGGGCCGGGTCGCGGGGGCAGCAGTCTAAGCAGAGATGCCCAGACTTCCCTCTCCCTAGACACTTCCTCTAGCTCTTCCGGGGGGACACCGAGGCGTTCCAAGGCCAGCCGGGAGACATAGTCCCTCCAGCGTGTCCTTGGTCTTCCCCGGGGCCTCCTCCCGGTTGGACATGCCCGAAACACCTTCCCGGGAAGGCGTTCAGGAGGCATCCGGAACAGATGCCCGAGCCACCTCAGCTGTCCCCTCTCGATGTGGAGGAGCAGCGGCTCTACTCCGAGTTCCTCCCGAGTGACTGAGCTTCTCACCCTATCTCTAAGGGAGCGCCCAGCCACCCTGCGGAGAAAGCTCATTTCGGCCGCCTGTATCCGGGATCTTGTCCTTTCGGTCATGACCCAAAGCTCATGACCATAGGTGAGAGTAGGAACGTAGATTGACCGGTAAATCGAGAGCTTCGCCTTACGGCTTAGCTCTTTCTTCACCACGACAGACCGGTACATCGACCGCATTACTGCAGAAGCTGCACCGATCCGTCTGTCAATCTCCCGTTCCATCCTCCCCTCACTCGTGAACAAGACCCCTAGATACTTGAACTCCTCCACTTGAGGCAGGAACTCTCCACCAACCTGAAGTGGGCAAGCCACCCTTTTCCGACTGAGGACCATGGCCTCGGATTTGGAGGTGCTGATCCCCATCCCAGCCGCTTCACACTCGGCTGCAAACCGTCCCAGTGCATGCTGAAGGTCCTGGTTAGAAGGGGCCAACACGACAACGTCATCCGCAAAGAGCAGAGACGAAACCGTGTGGTCCCCAAACCTGACACCCTCCGGCCCTTGGCTGCGCCTAGAAATTCTGTCCATAAAAATTATGAACAGAACCGGCGACAAAGGGCAGCCCTGCCGGAGTCCAACATGCACCGGGAACAGGTCTGACTTACTGCCGGCAATGCGGACCAAACTCCTGCTTCGGTCATACAGGGACCGGACAGCCCTCAGCAAAGGACCCCGGACCCCATATTCCCCCAGCACCCTCCACAGGACGCCGCGAGGGACACAGTCGAATGCCTTCTCCAAATCCACAAAACAAATGTGGACTGGTTGGGCAAACTCCCATGAACCCTCCAGCACCCTGTAGAGGGTATAGAGCTGGTCCAGTGTTCCACGACCAGAACGAAAACCACACTGTTCCTCCTGAATCCGAGGTTCAACTATCGGCCGAATTCTCCTCTCCAGTACCCTGGCATAGACTTTCCCGGGGAGGCTGAGAAGTGTGATCCCCCTATAGTTGGAACACACCCTCCGGTCCCCCTTTTTAAAAAGAGGAACCACCACCCCGGTCTGCCATCCCAGAGGCACTGTCCCCGACCGCCACGCGATGCTGCAGAGGCGTGTCAGCCAAGACAGCCCCACAACATCCAGAGACTTGAGGTACTCAGGGCGGATCTCATCCACCCCCGGTGCCTTGCCACCGAGGAGTTTCTTGACCACCTCGGTGACTTCAGCCCGGGTGATGGACGAGTCCTCCTCTGAGCCCCCAGCCTCTGCTTCCTCAATGGAAGACGTGACGGCGGGATTGAGAAGATCCTCGAAGTATTCCTTCCACCGTCCAACAACATCCCCAGTTGAGGTCAACAGCCGCCCATCGCCACTGTAAACAGCGTTGGTAGGGCACTGCTTCCCCCTCCTGAGGCGCCGGACGGTGTGCCAGAATCTCTTCGAGGCCAGCCGATAGTCCTTTTCCATGGCCTCACCGAACTCCTCCCAGGCCCGAGTTTTTGCCTCACACAACCACCCGGGCTGCAGTCCGTTTAGCCTGCCGGTACCTGTCAGCTGCCTCAGGAGTCCCACAAGCCAGCAGGCCCGATAGGACTCCTTCTTCAGCTTGACGGCATCCCTTACTTCCGGTGTCCACCACCGGGTTCGGGGATTGCCGCCTCGACAGGCACCGGAGACCTTGCGTCCCACAGCTCCAAGCAGCCGCTTTGACAATGGAGGTGGAGAACATGGTCCACTCGGACTCAATATCTCCAGCCTCCCTCGGGATCCGGTCGAAGCTCTGCCCGAGGCAGGAGTTGAAGATCTCTCTGACAGGAGACTCGGCCAAACGTTCCCAGCAGACCCTCACAGTACGTTTGGGTCTACCGAGTCTATCCAGCTTCCTCCCCCGCCATCGGATCCAACTCACCACCAGGTGGTGATCAGTTGACAGCTCCGCCCCTCTCTTCACCCGAGTGTCCAAGACATACGGCCGCAGGTCAGATGAAACGACCACGAAGTCGATCATTGACCTACGACCTAGGGTGTCCTGGTGCCATGTGCACTGATGGACACCCTTATGCTTGAACATGGTGTTCGTTATGGACAAACTGTAACTAGCACAGAAGTCCAATAACTGAACACCACTCGGGTTCAGGATCAGGGGGGCCGTTCCTCCCAATCACGCCCCCTCCAGGTTTCACTGTCATTGCCCACGTGGGCGTTGAAGTCCCCCAGTAGAACGACGGAGTCCCCAGTCGGAGCACTGTCCAGCACCCCTCCCAGGGACACCAAGAAGGGTCGGGTACTCTGCACTGCTTGTTTGGCCCCGTAGGCACACACAACAGTGAGAGGACCTATCCCCGAAGCCGAAGCCGCAGGGAAACGACCCTCTCGTTCACCGGGGTAAACTCCAACACATGGCGGCAGAGCTGGGGGGCTATAAGCAAAACCCACACCAGCCCGCCGCCTCTCACCATGGGCAACACTTGAGTGGTGAAGAGTCCATCCCCTCTCGAGAAGTGTGGTTCCAGAGCCCAAGCCGTGCGTGGAGGTGATTCCGACTATCTCTAGTCGGAACCTCTCAACCTCACGCACAAGCTCAGGCTCTGTTCCCCGCCAGCGAGGTGACATTCCATGTCCCAAGAGCCAGTTTCCGTGTCCCAGGGATCGGGTCGTCTAGGCCCCCCGCCTTCGACTGCTGCCCGATTCGCTTTGCACCGGCCCCTTACGGTCCCTCCCGTGAGTGGTGAGCCCACGGGAAGGTGTCGCCCACGTCGCTCCTTTGGGCTGAGCCCGGCCGGGACCCCGTGGGGGAAGGCCCGGCCCACCAGGCGCTCGCATACGAGCCCCAACCCCAGGCCTGGCTCCAGGGTGGGGCCCCCCGGCTGCGCCATACCGGGCGACGTCACGGGTCCCTCCTTTTATTTGGCATCATAAGGGTTTTTGAACTGCTCTTAGTCTGACCCGTCACCTAGGACCTGTTTGCCTTTGGGAGACCCTACCAGGGGCATATAGCCCCGGACAACGTAGCTCCTAGGGTCATTCGGGTACTCAAACCCCTCCACCACGTTAAGGTGGCAGTTCATGGAGGAGAATTTTACATCCAAAAATCTAAATATAATAATTAGAAATGTAATCATTATTCATTTACTGTAATTTTTACACCAAAAATCTAAATATAATAATTATAAATGTAATCATTATTAATTTACTCTATAAATTTTACTGTAATTTTACACCAAAAATCTAAATATAATAATTAGAAATTTAATCATTATTAATTTACTCTATAAATTTTACTGTAATTTTACACCAAAAATCTAAATATAATAATTATAAATGTAATCATTATTAATTTACTCCTATAATTTTTACTGTAATTTTACACCCAAAATCAAAATATAAAAATTAGAAATATAATCATTATTCATTTACTCAAAAACTTTTACTGTAAATTTACCTCAAAAATTTAAATATAAAAAATTTGAAATGTAATCGTTTATTAATTTACTCAATAATTTTAACTTTCATTTTACTCCAAAAATCTAAATATAATAATTAGAAATGTAATCATTATTTATTTACTCTAACTTTTTTTACTGTAATTTTACACCAAAAATCCTAAATATAATAATTATAAATGTAATCATTATTAATTTACTCTATAAATTTTACTGTAATTTTACACCAAAAATCTAAATATAAAAATGAGAAATTTGTTAACTCTTAATTTGATATGCACGAGACATTATTGTGTGTTTCTGTCATAAATCTCTGTGTTGAGTGTAAAGGCCTGTGATTGGCTCTGCTCAGACGTTGACGGAGTGTGTGACGGGTCCAAGGCCAAGTGTGCGAGGTCTCGTAAGTGTGTGAACACGTTCGGCAGCTTCGTCTGCAGATGCCATGAAGGCTTTGAGCTGAAGCACTTCGCTGGGAAATATCACTGCACAGGTGTGTGTTCAGAGGAAAACACTGTCTACGGCATTACATGCTTCACACACTCTAAACGTGCGCTTTTCACAGACAAGAAGATCTCTTCGCTTTGCCACGGACAAGCCAGGGCACAAGAAATGCAGATGCGCGCCGAGTGCTAATGGGAAGGGCTACGACTGCAAATGTGAGTGTGTGTGTGGGTGTGTGTGTGTGTGATCGTACAGTAATTCACCGTGATGCTATTTTCTGTAAGAGTGTGTTTACGTGACGCTGTGTGTTTTTTAGCTGTTGTTAAAGTCACTATTGAACCTGCAAGACCAGTGCAAGTCACAGCCAGTCCCACCAGCACCTACAACGGCAACAACTCCCATGAAAACCACAACAACAGTAATTCCCACCCCGGCAACTGCAGTTCCGACAAGCGAAGCTGATACAAATGTAACAGCAACTACTGTTGCCATGACAACGACGGAATCTACAACTACAACAGCGCCTCAACAACGACAACAAGTCCAACCACGACGCCCACAACTAAAAGCCCTGTTATAACAACAACAACAGCGAACACGACCCCGCCCATGAGATCCACGGCCCCGCCCACTGACCCCGCCCATTGAGCTCCACGGCCCCGCCCACGGCCCCCGCCCATGAGCTCCACGGCCCCGCCCCCCGCCCTCAATGAGCTCCACGACCCCGCCCTTGAGCTCCACGGCCCCCGCCCATGACCCCGCCCATTAGCCCCATGGCCCCGCCCATAACCCCTGCCCATGAGCTCCACGACGACACTGGACAACCGTGTCCACAGAGAGAGCAACGCAAAGCCCAGAGGAGACGTACACAGTAAGGAAAATAATGTGTTTATTTAACATTTTGAATTTTTAGGGGATATTATGGTACTGAATTATATTTATGCATTAGTTTATAATCCATTTATTAGACCTGGAAATTAAATTTCCAGCTTAAACTTTCACAAATCTGAATGTTTTGGATCTCAGGCTGAAGTTTGGTCTGTAAACGAAGCATGTTTACTCTAAAACTGTGGGAAAATCTGTGAGCCATAAGTCTAAACAAGTTATGCTCCAGATCTGAGGTTGATATCTCAATAAATGAGCTTTAGGTGAGATTGTGTTTGGCTGCAGTACCAGACGCTTCCACTAGAGGAAATTCATCTCCCATTCATTTCCAATGCGCTCATTTTAGACACAAGCACACGTGTGTTTTTTAGGACCATGATTTTTTGTGTGAGTGTGTACACGAGTGTGTGTGTGAGTGTCTAAGTGAGTGTGTGTTTTTGAGTGAGAGTGTGTGTGTGTGTAATCGTGGGTGTGAGCATGTGTGTGGAAGTGTGTCTAAGTGAGTGTGTGTGTTTGAGTGAGTGAG